>JAITYT010001854.1:487708-511379 GCA_025433975.1 Liostenogaster flavolineata
TATCATTTATCCAATATTCAAAGCTATGTAACAATTGCTATGCTAGGTTAAAGCTTTCAGCTTCGGCGGTTATCACATTGAGTTCCACGTCAATCATCGGGGACTGACACCATACCTTCCGTTCTGGTCGCGTCAGTCACAGATGGCTGACATTATAGAATATGATATACAACTAAAAAATTTACATTGTTTTAAGTAATTACTTAAAATTTATTTAAAGTTTGCTTAATTTTTATTTATTACAAGATTGTATCATTAATGTATTTAAATATATCTTTTCAACAAATTTTAATGGATTTTATTGAAACACGAAAATACCACAATACCAATGCGCGTGGTCCGACAGAGATTTCTTTATAAATTCGCGTGGCACTCAACGTGAGTTGCACTCCGTGTTGAGGTGGACCGAGTCGATTCGAGTCCTATGCGACTTTTTGGACGGTGTTTTTGCTATCGGATTAGAAATTCGATGAATTAATATTCCAAGGAAGTCTTGAAAAGGGTCATTTATCCAGTCGTTGGTAGGTTTAGTGTCAAGGACGGTTAGTGGTGACATCGAAACGCAGACAACCGCGATAAAACCATGTAAAAACGACTCGCGTCTCCCGACGCCTCTCAAACAAAACTCTGCATGTTTCTTAAAAGAAACTCGGCTGAATATGAGTGAAATGTTTAAAATAATTTCAGAAGCTTTTATGCCATCGACGTAAAAAAGACCGATCAAAATGTTGGAAGGCCGATCTCTCGATACGATTAAAGCCATTAAACCCGCAATGCAATCGTATACCGTCGAAACTTCGGCATGAATCCGTTTGAGCGAATTTCCATTTCTACTTACCGTTTTTATCTACTTTTTTCAGTCAACTTCGAAATACTCGCACCTCTCGTACACGTCGCGAATAAATAAGTCGGCGCTGACTTGCCCTTGTCCCATTCCTCGTCTCACCTATCCGCCATCGGTATAAGTCAAAGTGCAAAGAGTTAAACGGAGCAGACGGCCTCGTGCGAAATTCGTGCTCCAAGTCACGAACACCACTATTTCATAACGCCGCGATGATCCGCTTTGCGACTTTACGACTCCTCGCGATAGTATAGCGTCGACGATAGCGAAAACGCCGCACGGTAAAGTCCCGATCCTCGGCCGTGTGCCCGTGCTTGTCACGGTGAAACTTTCGAATTTTCCTCCGCGCTCAGTCGAAAATAGCACGAAAGGGCGCGTATCGTTGCACGTTGGCTCTAAATCGACGTTGCGCGTTGGATTTGTCCGGTAGGACGAATTTTCGAGGCGGGCCTGTCTCTTGCTCTCGCTACTGCCGCTCGATCGGAGCCTAGTTGCGTATTATCACGCGTGAAAAATCCGTGCCATTCGTGGAATCGATTCTAACCGATACTCGTGTTTAAGTCTTCTAATAATTTATCGAGTCATTATAAATTATTATAGGTTATTATAAATTATATCGATCATGACCATCAATCGGTCTATACAATTTGCCTCTGACATTAAGAAAAGTCATGAGTAAGCGTATATTGAAACTAGTGATACTTTACGTGCCATTATGACAAATAGATTTTGTGAATATCGAGATACATACACACACACAAAACGAGTGATCTTAAGATAACCATGTTTATGGAAAAATATCATCTTCGAATTTCAACATTATTTCATTTAAATCGAGTTATTTAGTAAAGTAAATTAAAGTATTACTGTTAACTAGATACAATAGCGTTGTATTATAATATAATTGACCATCTAGTTTTCTTTTCGATTATGAAGAAAATTACATGGCAACAAAATAGAAATTTGGTAGTGTACGAGTATTAAAGTAAATTTTAATAACTTTCGTTCTACACTGTTCTTCCTCGTATTCTTTGCAACGAAACGTGCGAACGGAAAAAGCGAAAAGTACGTTGTATGCAGTATTCTAGAAAAAATTTAACTGACCATCGTCGATACTCGGGTAATGGAGCTTCACTAGCGTCTACAGTTCACTTATTTTTTTCTATTCCGAGGAAATCGAATATCCGCGAATATTGTAACGCCCTTTAAAAACTGTGGTATTTAAATTACGACGGGCATTAAACTCATATGAACGAACGTATTTAGCACTTAATTGAAATTACGGCGATGGTTTCATCGGATCGTGAAAATATCTTGTCGACCTATGGATGGACCTTTTTCCTATCGTTCGTTAAGAGATAAGTTTGATAAGATCATTAAATCGAGGTACCACGTAATTCCGTTATGGTAAAAATGTAAAATATTATCAAAATATCCCCGATGTCCAACAAAATTTCGTTTTTTTTTACCTCGCACGTTTGCTTTACCACTTCTACCTCTTGCTTTTAAAATTGAATTTATTATGAAGAAAAATAAACGAAAGCAGTATATTATTTTCAGTAATCGTAAAGTAGAAAACGTTCAAGTAATATTTGATATAGAACCGAATCAGCAGGAGCAAAATTTTTCTCCTTTATCTCACAAGTCGGTCGACGCTAGTAAAAATTCTTCGTCGAGCATGACGACGATGGAAGGTCCAAAGAAGGGAGAGAGAACGGCACGAAGGATACCGATATCTAAATGTCGCCGTCACAAAGTACGAATTTCAAAGACCTGCTGCTAGTTTTCCCCTTACTCAAGAGCATCATTACATTTTTATAACCCGCACTTTGCCGCTACCCTGCGTGAAAAAGGGACGAACCTTCTGACGATATGAGCGTCACCTAGCGGTGCTAAACATCCAGAGCAAAGGTAGGACTTCCGTTTGGTCCGTCTTATTCGCGACCGCTAAAAAATCTTCCCCGACGTTTCTAAGTGTACGTTTCACGCCGAAGATGGGAGAACTTTTCCTCGACCGCTTTTTTCCCCTGAAAAATATCGCTTCTCGCCAGTTCGTACACGTAGATTTCAGTGGATTCGCGTCATTTCCTTTCTCCCGCATCTGCGCATCGATCTGGAACGGCACTCGGAATTCTTCGCCTCGTGTATCGGTGACGCGTTAAAAATTTCATGAGTCTTTTTTCTCCCATCACCCTCGTCGCTTTTTTACAAGACAAAGAAGATTGACCCACCTTCGAGACGAAACGAAACGACCCATCGACGTATCGAGCAAAGCTTCCAACGTTGCGCAGTATCCACGTCTACGTCCGAGTGAGTTATTCCTATCGCTCTACGTTTTATTCGACTACGGTTGCCATAGCTTATGCCGAATTAAATACGTACTTTGCGAACGTTAAATCTTTCAAAGAGAGCTTTCCAAATGTTACGCTTGGACGATCGTTTCGTCTATGTGCCCGGCAAAAAATCAAGTGGAAGAAAAAAGTAGATGAACGCTTCTCCGAGATTGCATTAATAAGCTTGTTACTCTTTTTGCTGATAATACGATGAGTGCTATCGATCCTATTGAATCGAGTTCGCATGTGTACGTCAAAATAAAAAATACGAAGAAACTGCTATATTATAGCAATGTCTCGTAACAACACGTCACTAGACTAAAATGTAGTGTAATCTAAACCATATAAGTACATAATCTTAATCATTTGAGTTCTAAAGCTCATTTCGGCATAAGCATAAAGCATCATATCGGGATAACGTTCGTCTTTTTTTAGATCGAAAATGCCAAACAACGTGATCGCATTTTTTTGCTTAACGTGACGTACGACTAAAAGAATAACAATGCAACTAACATGCATCGGTAAAGTTAAACGCGCTGATTTCAATAGAATTCCAATACACCGTCGGTTATTCACAGCGGTCAATCAAATATAGTGGATTTGTTTGACACGGAATCTGAACAGCGCGATCGCGTTGCGTGGGACTCGAACGGTTAAATAATGCCATCGATTCGGCGAAACCAGACTGTTCTTCTCACGAAGGCAAGAAATAGGAAACGAGGGGCGGAATAGAGCGACGACGAAAAAGACCAAGAAAGATGAAGCGTTGCGATACCAGGGGCGCGAGGTACTAATCGCTTTAATGAGCAGCGAAAAATCGGTCGGTCTATAAAAGCTCTCGATGAGAAGCAGCTGCGACGGTGAAGAGAAGCTACTATATACAGAAATATAAAAAAAAAAGTAGAAGAAAGGAAAATGATCGAGATTTAACTTTATTATAACACAATTGCTGTACATTCTAAGCGCTTTTTTGGTGGTTGATTTACAACGTAACTGCGAAAGTAAACGCCGCCAAAAACTCGAACAAATATATTGTATTTTACGTTCGATCGTTTCTGACGAGAAAAACAGAACGCTTCGAAAAAGTTTCAAGAAAAGTGCACCGTTTCTACGAGAAAAGAACAACAAACTTGGGAAGCCGCAGCAAAGGACAAAGAAAAACTTGAAGAACTTGAACCGGCAAAAGAAAAACGGAGCGATACGGAAAAAAAAGAAAGAAACTTAGAAATTGTTAATAAAAACTCGAAATAACGCGAAGATAAAAACAATTCGACGACACAATAGAATAATTCATGATCTGGATAGAATGACAAGATCCAGGATATCGAGAAAAAGAATAAAGATGAGTAATGCGAGAACAAGGAAGAACGAAGGCTATATAAACTAGAATATGGCTTGAAATTTATATAATGAGAAAGACATGCAAAATTTACCATAAACGTAAAGACGAAAATACGAGGATCAAATGTCTCCTTGCTATTCTTACGTCGATAATAATAGGTTCGATGCTGTTACCGACAACGACGACGTCAATAACATCAATGGCAACGGTGTCGTCGAATTTCAACGTAGGGATTCGCCTTAAGATCACTATTTCCTTTATCGAGGTCTATGAGTTTAGCTCCCCTAAGAATGAAGCTTAGAAGGACAACACGAGCTTCCTTCGCCCGTCGATTGTTACAGTTTCAATCGTGGATTACGGTTATCGATATGAATGCGACGATACGTTGAAAAGCTACTCTCTATTCGATTGTAATGTATGTTATATAGAAGTTACGCCAAATACGACAATACATTGAGTAATACCTGATCGAATTAACGGAGACAAAATAATCGATTTTAAGTTAGGCGACTAACAGCAACTGTAGAGTTATGTACCGTATGAGATAGAAACATCATTTTTAACTTGTACCGAGAATAAGAATAAGATAAATTTACTACCTGCTTTTATAGATCAAGGAAAATATCCATCCGTTATCGGAGTTGTTACGAATGATAATTTGTTGAATCCGACGAAGGAGTTATCATTCGCGACTTTAGAAAAGAGAATATCGTAAACGATGATCCACCGTGAACTTTAACCTAGGAGAGAGGTTGAAACGTACATTTGGAAGAAGCAATGCGCGCAATAAACGGTACTGTCGAGAATTTAACATCTAAATGAATTTATTATGTATTCAGTTCGAACAAGTTCGATGGAACTATATTTTAACCTGGTTTTCGAATCGGATAGTTGGAAATAATTTACATTTCATAATAATATTAAGAACGATTGATGAATATTAGTACGAAAAATCCAATGTATTTCGGCAATTTTAAGTACAATGGAGCCTCTAATATTCGGAATTCCATTATCCGAATACGCTAATATGCAAACGTTCTACTATCCGAAAGTTCTGTTATCCAAACAGCAGTTCCGTAGTGATGTTTACATACAATACTAATATACGTACATGCAAATAATATAGGTTGGTACGTGGTTGAATATCAGGATGCGATGATTGTGATAATAATGATCTAACGGAATAGCTTACGGGAATATGATTGACCTAAATCTTCCACAAATTGAGATGGCAAAAGTGAGAAACGAAGATTAGCCTTCTTACACCGAAGCGTTTGAGATATTTGAAATACGACTTCGATAGTTTTAGGTACAAAGAGAAAGTAACTCTAAACCTTTACTTATGTTACAAAAATCACGTGATTTAACAGATAAAAAATATGGGATCCTCGAAACAAAGTGTCAATCGCGCTGATTTTTATTTGAATAAATTAAGTTCGATATGAAAAAGGCCCTACTGCATTCAATTTAACTATCAAGTGAAGGAGACTATAATTACAAGTAAAATTGAGTATTACGCGGGAGATAGAAACGATTTTATCGGAGTGTCTCTAAATGGCATCGATAAACGCGTTAATCAAATCAAAAGAAATCTTTTATCAGATTCTTACAGTGATATTTTCTAAGAATGTGAAAAAAGGGAGGAAAGAAATCTTCTCTGTCGCTTGCCATTCTTTCCACGCAATCTGATACTCTTACCTTTGTAAGTGGTACATACAATTTCTGAAAATGCTGATTCAAGATAAAAGAACATTTCCGCTCCCTCGTCCTTAAAAACTCTTCCTTACCCACGTGAAATACAAGTACGAACCCAACCACATTTTCTTTGTGTGAACAAAAACAATTTCGACTAATCATACGACTTCGTGAAAATCTTCAAAGAAAAATTTGTTGAATACTTCCTCGTACATCATCGTCGACAATGACTCCACATTATTTTTACGATAAAATAACGCAAAACAGGTAAGTCGAGTCAGTATCTTGAAACGCGCGTGAAAAACCGATATATAATCCAAACTAAAATTCTATCGAAATAAAGATTTTATTTACAAAATACCGTAATATTTGCTTCACCTCGTAACTTTTAGATTGCACATGGATATCGAAGATAAACCAATACGCTTACACGATCGAAGAATACATTTTGAAGATATCATCCCCGCGTATCCGGACTACTCGAAACGTTCCAATACATAGACCGATTCGCTCGATGCCCATTTCCATCCTCCCAACGATCCGAAGCTGCACGGATATCGAAAACAAACCAACGCGAGGAATCCGTTCCTTCCAAGTCGTTTCATCGTCGCCTTCACTAGAATTTGACCTGCCTCGACATCGGCACGAACTAAGCCATTATCATAATTCATTTCTACTCCATTCGAGAGCGAGAAGAACTTTTGAATTTTTGTTCTATGAACTCATCCTTGGTCGGTAAACTCTAGAAAATTCTATCGCCATTGTCTATCGTTTAGTTGAAAACTAAACGATAATAAAATTAGTAAAATGTCGCAAAATAAACGACACGACGCACATAAATTGCACGTTCTTAAATAATATTGTATCTCCCGGTTATAACATACCTACGATCACATACTGGATACTTCACCTAACTCTGCTTTCTGAAATAACTCTTTACAAGATACAGGATACAAGAAAAAAATGTTGGAGCATAAAAATAATCGGCACATTTGAATACATTTTTGTGTATATCTGCAAATAAGAGAGTTTTATTCGAGGCGATACAGTTAGGTGAAACATCCTGCATATTTTTTATCATAGTCCTTCAAGATGTTACGACTCATTTATAATTTTCGACTAAGATTAGATTATCAATCTCACCTCACCATACTTTAATCAATTGCTTCTACAAGCGAGAGCTACCGTAAGCTAACTCAACTTCCATCTCGTAAGAAGAATCATTAATGATGTTAACTCTGGAATAAGTGGTACGTGTCGTGAAAATTCGACACTTTCGCTACTTTTAAAAGTGATCTTCGATCGCAAGGTGTATTACGAAGATACTTTTTACGATGAAATTTGCGAGAGAGTACTGTTCGATTTAAGTATGATTAAAATTCGATGATTAAAAAAAATAGCTATTATATCCGATAATATACGAACGGTTGGCTCGTTTCACGTTATCTATCCTTTGTAATTAATTAAAAATGCCAGCTCAAAAAGCTTTTCTGCGTACATTCTTACGCACAGACGCACAAATCCGCACTATCATTAACACGATATACCGTTACTCTATCCCGTTTCCTCGTTCTCCATTGGTTCAATAACGCCGATAACGATGGCAATTAAAGGCACGCATCAACGACGACGACGGCGACGACTATGACAACATAGTGCGTTTTCAACGAGTCGATTCGAGCACCGATGCGCCATCGATGCAAAACGTCGCCGTGTAATACGAAGCTTCGCAGACAATAGAGCTTTCGCTTCGGTTAATGGCTAATCACCGTTTTGCCTCGAACTTCGACCGATGGCTTTTCAACGAGACTCGCCAACCAGACCGTTTTATTACACGCGAAAGAGAAAAATTATTTTCCGTTTCGTGGTTTGCTTCGTCCTCGAATTTTCTCCATTCGCCTCTTGCGTGCGAATATATCCAATACATACACGATACGCGCATCGACCGACAAAAGTCCTACGTTCCGATGGATTCTTACGGAGAATGCGTTAAATTTGTTCATACGTCGTTAAAATAAAATATGCAAAGCATATGCGATACGCGAAATACGCGATTTTAAAGGTATATTTTTGAAAAGTCTTCGTTAACAAGACAAATTTCTGTTCAGGTCCCTTAATCCTATGAAAATTTCTATAAAAATATATATTTTCATAAACGCCTGCAATCTAGTCGCTAGAAAACTATAAACTGTTGAACTCATGAAAAATTTACGATTTCCGTGGAATATATTACACGATGAATCGCCACAGAAAAGTAGGCGTGACTCCAGAATATCCTTTCTTATTTTTTCTGGCCGAGTCTTATATCGCGATACAAGAATAAAAAGAGCTCCGAACGCGCGTCGAATTTTGTGCATAGTCGTACCATTCTTCTCTTCGTTCTCTATGACAATGAATGGGTTTCGTGCCACCCTGTATTGCTTCTACGTTAAACCATACCGCCATGTTCGCGAATCCGCGTGCAATAATGATGCATTTTGAAAGCCTTTCGAATGGATCGAAATGAGTTACCGGGCAGAAGCGTGGCATTATCGTACAGCGAACGTCGACTGAACATAGAATTCCTGATTATTATTTGCGAAGCATTCGGAACGGGAGGAATGAAGCGTACATTTATTTCTATGGATCGGGAAACGATACGATAATTTCCTACCGCGTTTCAATGTAGGTACGGCATCCTAAGAACTATCTATTTTTTGCGCATCCTGATCAGAGTCCAGTACAGTAATTCATAAATCGTGATCGCTTTTAAAAAAATCGGATAAATTAACGGATACAATTTTAATCATCACTGCACTCCATTACAAGCAGGAATATCTTAATCGATTCTAATTTCCTTCCGGTCGAAGTGCAATAGAGAGAATTCCATTAGATTAAATGCGATAGGAAGTCGAAACGAGCAGATTTTAGTACTGCTGTACTACTTTTTGTTAACTCGTGGTCACGTGGCCAAATTAATAGACAAGGAACCCTTTCAGAGTGAACATCAATAAATCCTTATTTTGATATTCGTTTTATTTAATCCACGAAGTGTTGACAAGAGTTTGATGATTGTATCTCCACTGAGTTGACTGATGAGTCCTTTTGGACTCTCTTGTTCTTACATCAACTGAGACCGTCGATGAGAAGCATCGCACTTAGATGTACCGAAGGGTATTAGGTCTTATTTTAAGGAATATCGGATTATTCATTCAATTACCGTTACATAAAATATCTGCTAAGATATCTGAAAAAAATAATGATAAAAAAGTACCGTAGAAACTTTAAAGAGGCGCAAAGAGAATTGAACTTTTGAACATACACATCTAATCTCTTCAAAATCAACTCGTGAATAATGAAAAACCCGGTATTTCGTATTTCTCGACCTAATAATTTGGAGAAGATGCCACCACGGACCCTTTGTCTCTAGGAAGTGAAAGTAGGTAACCCCGGGGGAAGACCGAAACGCGGAGGAACCGAAAAATCGTCAATGACTTTATCGTACGATTTGGAAAATAACGGAGCACAGAATGGTTTTTCCAAAGTCACTCCTTGGATCGATGGATGTGGAGGAGAAGTTTGATGCCTGCTGGCAAATTTTTGACTGTCGTAGCGCCATACGTGCGTAACGACACGTCTCGGGAAAATTCCAGGACCTTTTCGTACTCGTAAATTCACGAAGAATCTTTGTTTCGAATGACAAAGGTCCTCCGCTCTCGTGCTTATTTTGCGCTTGATACCGTTAACAAGAGGAACGAGTTGTTATTAATTAAACCGAACTCAAGATTGATAACGAAGAGCGTTGCGCATCGAGTGTTGGTGCGCGGCATCCACGATAGAGAAAATTGTTTATTTCCAATTTTAAACGAAAATCGGAGAAATCGATAGGCAAGACGCGTCCGATAAATTAGATAATCCCTCCAGTCGAGCAATAAATAATAACTAACACGCGTTCTTACGAACACGTACGTACGTTGCATATGTATAACGAAAGTAAGCGCGGGTATAGAGGAAGGTTGGCCAGCCGCCAATTGGACACCGAACGTGTTAATAATGATCGCGTTTCGAGTAAACGATTTGTCATGGCGTAGGTGGTGGAGGCGCGTGTTTCCCCTTCGATGGCGCAGCATATTCGCGGCTTACAAAGCGAAATACGTTGCCGGACGAGAACGTGCTATTCGATGGTGAAATAAATCTTGACTCGATAAAAGAGATTCATTCCACGGAAGGCATTCGTTTCGCTCACTTACGACGCACGTACGATCTCACGCGTGCATTTAATTAAATACCAGGTGGAATTCGAACACTGGGAATGTCGTTGCTAAAATTGCCGTCCACTTGAAAAGAAATAGCTCGAAAAATACTACTTCCAACCGGGCGTTCTGGCACGAATGTTCAACGCTTTCGCGCACGGCTACTGCATACACTACCATGATGGCTAGTGCGTAAGCAGCATTTTCGTGTGTCTCTGATATGCACTGTATATGCGGTACATTATCTTTTTTTTTAATTTTCGTAGTCAACACGATGGAAAAACTTGTGAGTAAAATTATTTGTCTAAGCTACGTATATCATACGTATAAAAATCCGACTATTGTCTTTGCACCGGAAAGTCAATGTTGTTTTTAATTTCAATTTTTTAATGAAAAACTGTTGGGAAAAAACGAAATAACTTTGAGAACTACCAATACGTCTAAGACGTATCAAAAGATTCTTGTCGGATTCCATCTAAAAAAAAAAAAAAACATTGAGATTAAGTTAATACAAAGTGCTCGTATCGTCGCCTGTCCAACTTCAGATCGTTCTCAAACGTGTTGAAAATAGACGTCTAATCGACTTGCGTTCACGAGTTCATCTTAGGTTAGATTAAACGCGTCGTGAAACGTCCAGGTCGATCTTGAACTCTTTCGAGAACTCGCGAATCATTAAACTCATTAGGACATCTACTAGACGAAGGACGGTTGAAATGGAAGAACGTAAGCGTCGTCTGTAACGCGCGACGTATCCCAAGGAAAAGAGGATAAAAAAGGAAGCCGACGAAGAACGCGCAAAAAAGGAATTCAAAGAAACATCGGCGCTCTCGAAAACATCGCAAAAGCGCAATCGTAGAGATCAACGACCGCTTGGTAGAAAAGTCAGCGTACGATCCTCGATGCATCGAACGCGCGCGGCAGCTGAAAACGACGTTGAGAAAGAACGAAGAGAAGTGACAGGGGTATGTAAGTTCCACGGCACTCATACGCTCATAACGAATCGACTGTAAAGAAAGAGACATTGTCGTCAAACGATTCGGTTGGATGGAAAACCGATGGGGGGAACCGAGATCCTGAGGTCGTTGCAACGTAGGGGGAAAAAGAGAGAAGAAGAGAGAGAGAGGGTGGAAGTGGCTGTTTGCGCCATTAAGCTCGTAGTCCAGGAGCACCGTGGTCGGATGTCGAGAGAGAAAGAGACAGAATAAAGGGACAAGGGGAATACGAGAGAAGGATGGAAGACGCGTCTTTGCGTTATTCGTCGTGTTGCGTTCGGTCTAAATGGCCTTCTACTCCTCGACTTCCTTCTCCTCCTTCCCCACTCCTCCTCCTCCTCCTCCTTCTCGTTGCCCTGTCCCTTTTATTCGGTCACCCCAGGTTTTAAAAGCAGCGCGCTTAACGGGTGCGCGATTCACAGACGGCGCTTCGCGGAATACGTGATGCACGGAAAGAGAGGAGCGTGGAAAAGACGGGCATGGGAGGGCGCCGTGGCGGAGGACGTCGTCGAGCCTCGCCGTTAAAACCTTAGCTCCACGAGTAGGTGGAGTAGGTTCGAACGAAAGGGTACAAAGGGCGGACGGATTGGAATATCGCGAAGGAAACGAGTCGAGCAGTCGTTTCTTGCGGTGCTAGGGCGAAGGTGTTCCGTGATTGTTGCCACGCCGTTGTCGTCGTCGTCGTTGTTGTTATCGTTACGACTACGACGACGTCGACGACGGCATAGTCGTGGTAATCGCAGCTTTTCCTCGAAACGCGAACGATCAAATCGCAATGCACGGAATAGTAGACTTTGCCTTCGAAGCGTGCACTTCGTTAAATCGCATAATTTAGCGACGTACTCTCGCTACGAGCCTTTCTCCACGATTCTCGAGTGGCTAATATTTCACCGACAGCCACGATACGTTAAATTCAACTTGGCCGTTCGATATGTCGCACGTACGACGTATTTGTTCCTTTCGACTCGCGTTCCTTCACTCGTATCTTCGATTCTTAACCATTCTCGACGAATATATTCTCATCTAAGCAAGTGGTCTTGCAGTGGTCACGCGACTTTACAAGATTAACCCTATGCCTTAACGATTTAAGTATTGTTTTCTTTCTATGTCGATTGCTGCGAACGTAAGGAAATTTTATCCAACGATGTCGCATCCATTATTATATTTAACAACTTCTTCATGATTTTAGAGATTCTCGATAGGTAGGACATGGCCAAGAAAAGGCTAAGAAACACCAATTTAGAGAAATACTTCTATGTTCGTGTACTACTAACGAAGAGACCACTAGAGTACCGCCAAACACATGACGCCGTAGTTTAAATCCGTTGCGTGGAAAATTCGAGTAATAAACACCCCAACCTTGAACACCACCCGTAAGAGAATAAAAACGTTTGGTGGTCTACCCTGACACGTTCTACTCTATTCTTCCATTTTATTTATCTCCCCGCTGATCCTTCGATAGATCATTTCTAAACTGGATTCAGAAATGAGATTAGCATGCGAGAGATTCTCTCGCATTTCGGCTGATTCGTAAAAGAGTACCTCGAAAAGTCGAGGAGATCAGGAGGACGTTATTGTTAGTCGGCCCGTCAGGCGGCTTCATCGCGAGCGGCTCGACGCGCTCTGAACGGAAGTCGTTCAACAAGGAGGACGCAAAACCGCGACGTTTCCGTGGCGAGACTGTCGCGGCTTTGTGCGCGAGCGGAGAAGAAAGGCCAGAAGAAAAGACCGGGTGGAAGAGATAAGAAGAGGACGAAAGGCGACGCGAGAGGGCGGAAGACGACGTCGTAAAGGGTGAGAGGGAGAAAACCGTGAAGAAACGCGAGTAAAATTGGACGAAGCTAGTGTGTTAAGGGCTCGCGCACTTTCCGCGCATCTAACGGATCTGGAGGTACGACTTGACGAGTTTTCCACGGGCAACGTTGCATTTGGCCGCGACAACGTGCTGAAAAGTGCGAGTAAGGGGTGAGATGGAAAAAGTGGCTTGATAATTGGAGTACGAGGAGAGTCGACGATGTAATCGTGAGAAAGGATTGGAGGAAAGGATGGAAGGAAGAAGGTAGGGAAGAGAACGAGTCCCAGTGAGAAACGATACTCGTAATATTCCACGCAGGAACAAGATAACGGGTCCGCGGGTCGCGATAAATAGTCGAGTTTCCCGCACTCGTTCTGCCGCCCTGCGTTCGCGAGATTTTTCGACAAAACTTTTAATTTCTGACGCACAATGAAACGATTTCTATATCGTTTATTTTTCAAAATCGTCGCGAATCCTTCAAATTCAAAGGTGTTCTACGAACTCGATCGAAGTAACCTACAATATTTCACAAAGAAGCAAAATAATGAGTTCGTGAATTTGGAAATTTTTTCGATATTTTCGCTCGGAATACGTTCGTCTGATTTATCGAAGAAATTATTTATTTTCGGCGCACGATAATATCGCCACTTAGTTTATTTTTTTTTTCAAAATCGTGTCAAAAGAGTTTGACGATACTTATCAAAAAATTCGGATTGTAAGATCACCTAGGAAATTCGTACGGTGGAGATTTCTTCGCATGCGTAAAGTATTCGCGATTCTTCGAACGTTTTAATTGTCATTTTGAAACGTTCGGAGGAAATCGATCCTTTCGCGTCGATTATCATACGCAAAAGGACGCAATCGTAATCCTCTATAACGAGAAATCAACGTAAACCAGCCGGAAAGACGCACTTTAGAAGGATTTTTTGCGATGAAATCCGTCGAAAGGGGACCGCGTACGCGTACTTCATCGACAATAATGCGACATGCGCGCGTTATTGAAATCGAATGCACGATATAATTGTTATAGCGGTACTAATTTCATCCGAAATTCAGCGACGCGACTACTCTTTGATAATTGTTCGTACGCTAAAATTTCACACGTATCGAAGCGCTTTCAAGATATATCTCACGATCGCTTCTCTTTTTTCTTTCTCGTTTTAAGCGGAATGGCTACGCGTTGAAAGGTAAAATTTCTATCGAGCTCGAATATTGTGCGCACAAAGAGATCGAACGATTTCACATTCTAAGGACGTACGTGCTTGCATACGCGTCAAACGATAGACGAAAAATCTGAAAAATAGCGAATCCACGAAAATGATTAAAAAGTAATGAGAAATTATTCGGTCTCATTTTTCCCGTCACATCGCAGCGATCGCGAAAATGAAAACCACGCTATCGTGGTTAGAAACAAAAAGTTGCACTTTCTGTGCAATCGCTATTTCGTACATTACGATCTAACATAAAAATGGAAACGTAACGTTAAAACTGTCCTCCAAGTCGAAACTGGAGAACGAAATTAACTGGTTAAGAAAAATCGTAGAATTGAGAAATAAGTACGACTATAGCGAAGGAAGGAACAGCGACAGAGATTAATTAAAATAAAATAACAAAAACGGATTAGACTAAATCAAGGTAAATTATAAGAGCTAGTAGAGAGAAACTAAAATAAAGATTGTATTATATAACGATAAACGACGAAACTATTTAAAGTGCTTCAACGACGTCTTCGATCAAGAAGAAGGGATTGTCAAGAAGAGGGAAGTGTCACAATGGCGTCTTCCTTTCGCGCTATAACTCATAGACTGGCGAGAGACATCGAACGCGAGTCTATCAAAGAGGTATCTTCTCGATCACGACGACGGTTCACGCGTTGCTACCACAATGTTTATAAAAGAGAAGCCAGGCATCGTCGATTCCATCGAGCGAGTCACGCTCCGTCGTCCGAGTTCGGTCTCGAGAGGATAACCGCGAAGCGCTATCGAACTCGCTCTCAAACGTCGTTCACTGGGAGCGACGTTTCCTTTTCACCCCCGCCCGCCCTTCTCCAGCCTCCATCACGCATCGTAGACGCTCTCGATCGAACGATTTCCACGTACGTGAAAGGAACACGCGAAATACGGGCGGTCAATCGTGTCTGACCTCGACAGAGAAAGGAAACGCGTCTGCGTTCGCGATCGTTGTTAGAAGACCTTAATGTTTCCCATTCGATTAACCCTTTTAGTGCTAGACGCAAAAATCAGTGCCTATGCGAAGGATACGGAACGCATCGACTGCCTAGACGCGATGAAAAGGCAGTTTTCGTTTAAATAGATGTAGTTACTTATATCGTTAGCAACGATAAATATTTCTTGTAGTATTTTGAAGTAGAAACAATGGTCGATAAAATTCAGTCATCGGATGCCATTTTTTGTTTACATAAGTGCTTTGACTCTTTTTTACGCGAACCATTGTTTTGTGAGAATTTCAGTTATTATTTAAACAATGTAATAAAACTATAAACAAAAAATTAGTAATTTCTTGTTTATATTTATCTCCTCGCGCAACTTCTACAATACGTAAATATGTAAAAGATGCTAACAATTCCCAGGGGAGCAATGACAAAAAAAATCGGGAAACGTAACGTCTACGACAATAATTCTGTTTCAAATCAAGTTTCAAAATCTCTTGGAAACAAACACAGTCAGTTAGGGTATATTTTTCAATGTCGTAAGATTACTCGCAAATTGTATCAAACAAAGGAAAAACTTTTCACCAAAAGGTACTTCCATCAACGAAAACTATCGTTTGGTAACATACTTATTTATTGTTTAAATTATTAAAAGAAAGTTATAAACGAATAATCAATAATTTCTTCTCTATATATTTCGTTAAATGCAAAGAAGTGATCTGTGGAAGAACCAACTAGTTAAAGAAATGCTGTTGTCGAGGAATCGAATTTAACGATACAACAAAAGATTCGACTTAAAAACATTACGCGCGTATGATTTCTTGAACGGAACATTGATACTTTGACTAATAACTAATAACATAACTAATCAAATAATTAAGTAAAATTAATAAATAAGAAATGACTAAGTAAGAATAACAAAAAAAACACCGTTTCAATATGTTAATTGTGACAACAAATGCATCATGATTTGTTTTAATATGTACCATATAAAATTATATTACTAATGGTTTAATAAGTTATTAGTTAATTCGTGTACACTTACCCGAAGTACAGAAGAGTGGCGATGTCCGGTCGGCAGCTCTTCGAAGTTGCGTTCATGATTTCACTTCGCTTTCACTTCACTCGCGATCACTTCACTTTACGACGCGTCGACAATCGGTTACGAACTAATACTGCGTACAGTCAGAGTAAGTTACCTAGGTCGACCAAAATAATAAAAAAGGATAGTGTCGTGGTTCAACGAATTGTTATTGTTGACATTTTAATAGTAAATCAGTTATGATTAACTATTTTCATAGTTGAAAAGCAGTTGTAAACAAAAAATGGCATTTTGTTACTGAATTGTAAAAGTTAATATTTCCACCTCAAAATGATATAAGAAATATTTATTATTTATATGCATTATTTTACTATTACGCAAGTAATTACAGCTATTTAAACAAAAACTGCGTTTATGTTTAATGTGCCAAATAACGATGATATATCGTCGTCTGGCACTAAAAGGGTTAATCTCCGTTAGTAATCGTGTTTTCGAAGTGCGCGAGCACCACTGTCATCGTAAATCATCCGTCGTAGTCGTATGTATGATACTTCATTGAATTGTCCTTCGAAATGTTCTTCGAGCTTAGACTATGATTCCGTATGGGTAGGTGAATGTTCCGAACAAAACGAAGTCTAGGATTAGATCCATTCAGCAGCATTGTCTATAGATTCATAAGGGGAATTAAAAGCAAAATGGCTGTCGAAGATACGAAGCCGTAGCGCTTAGCTGAAGTATCAGACCTCTGTTATCGTACGAGACAAGGGGACCGTCTTTGTATTGACGGTTTGCCAATACAGCGTCAAAGCGTCAAAGCGTCAAAGCGCCAAAATACTAAACTTCGTGTTAAAGTCTTTTCCGACACTCACAGCCTGATTTTTGTCTACGCGTCGTTCTTCATTTTGTAATCTTAGAAAACACGATAATCTTTCCCATTGCCTGTAAACACGCATTCAAAAATAATATAATTTATTATTATATACGAATATATTAATATTCGACGATCAGAGGTTTCTGACTGGCCGGAGATGTCGCATCAGTCTCCATGGAGTCTCAACGCAATCTTACGACTTAGTCGAAATCGAAGTAGCACGGGCAATTTTATCAACAATAAAATAATAGCAGCAATCTTGTCTCAAATCGTTCCTTCTTCAACGCGATAAGAAAAGGGGTGACTTCATCTCGCGAAAGGTTCAGCTCTCAGAGTCTGAAAGACTCAGATATCCGAGACGATAACATTGCCGGCGGAAACACTCCGAGCGGACGTCGCAATAAAGCTTCGCATCGACGTCACAACAACGGCGAAGATCATTTTTGCTTCAGATCTTTCCTCGAAGACGATATCGACGAGAGTGTAAAATAGACGCCAGAAAATCGCGGAAAATTTCGGAACCACCCGTCGTAGAACGAGTCACATTGATTCTATTTTTTTCCATGCGATTCTGTAAATTATCCCCCGATCGTCAAAATCGAAGATGCCGTCAAACCAAAGAAGATGTAATACGTGTCGTCTCGACTCTTGTCAACATTCGCATTACGTGTCGGTTAAATGAACAAACAAAATGAACATCCAGCCTATAAAGTATAGAACAATTTGAGATACGCATCGTATGCTTCAAACAGAGGCGCATCGTACCGTCATGGTTGAATAACGACGAGAGAGTAACGCTGAGATTGATCGCGTGATATCTTTCGCACACAGAAAGGAGAGAATGGCACGAGAAACAACGTTACTCGCAAAGTTCGCCTTTCGTAATCGTAAGTTGGAAAAAGGAAAGAAAAAACGAGATATTCGTAAGCGATGAAACGATCTAAGCAACGCATCACGAAGGAGCGCGTGTAACTCAATCGTTGCCACTACCTTCGACCTACTTTCCTTGGACTTCTAACGCGATCGTTACCTACGTACGCGATTTTCCACGAAGGACTCGCGAAAAATATGAAACATAACATCATTCCTGCAGTTACCAGAAAAAAAAGGTGATTTTTCAGACATACGTCGCTTCGTGAACTCAACTCTCGGTTTAATATTTTTTTCATGCAGACAATTATAACTCGTGTTCATTTTAATTCATTTATGCTAAACAATTTTTTACTGAGCCAGAAAATTTGGATTAACAGAAAAGCGCGGTCGTGACGTTCGAGGAGCTGTGCATTTCTGCCAGAACGTCACGGAGCTGCGTGTAAAAGTGATTATACGTGAAAAGTGGCAGATATTTTTAATCGAACTGTTCCATTTAACAGAGAATTGCGAGAAGAGTAAAAAAACACAGAGAATTATCGTATCGAGGAAGTAAAGAGCGAATTAACGAAGAAGGAATGCGATATCGCGATAAGTACGCGGTCGGTCGATCGGTCGGTCTCTCGAATGCAAAAAGACGAACGTCGACCACGTGTCGATGCGGTGGTCGACCGACGCTGCCGCGACTAGTCGACCACTTCGAGACGTATGTACGTGGATAGTCGTGTATTCACGGACTTAGGAACGTATCAAGTCGGAGGAGACGACTCGTAAGCGAACTTCCGTCTACGGGAGAACCAGCTCGAAACTTCGACTTCGAAAAGTTCGACGTATTCTTGACATCGTGCGGGACACGGTACGCGTATACGCGCGCGTGTATAGAGAGATACGTAGGTGTATAAGGAGTATTGATACAACTGTTGCGCCGTGGGAGAAAACGCATTGAAAGCGCATACTGTGGATACGCTCTTGAAAATTCTATTCGATCTTACGGGCAAGAACATTTTACTTTCGAGAGATCGATCGCGAGCGTTACTGGAGACGACGACGAAGACGAAATTGGAGAGAAATTTTAATCCGTGCCAAAATGAAAATTATGTCAACACTTAACCGTCCGGTTCTTTCAGAGCAAAATTTAAATGTACAGCCGGTAATATGCACCTAAATTATGTTTTTATATGAATATCGAAAGCACATTAATGTGTTAGGTTTTAATATTAGGTTGTCCAAAAGTTCGTGTCATTTTTCAATATGCCCACGACTGATAATTAAAAAGATTAAAAAAGTAGCATTAGAACAAGTCCGAAAATATCGGAATGATTGAAAACAAATGGCGTCTGTGCACATTCTAAAAAGTGATATTTCAGGAAGCTTTATAAAAAAAATTGGGTCGGATTCGTTGATTTTTGTTGATTTTATCGCTCTTAAATATGGAAGATGACAAAAGGCAAAAATTCCACGCAAGCAGCAAACAAGATATGCTGATTAAGATGACGGACAACTGTGCTAATACGCACACGGTAACGAAAAGAAGTAACTTAGAGTCTTTCTTCGAACTTACTTCAAGTCGACTCGATAAAACCCATTTACCTAAATAATCGAAAGCTAGCCTCAAAACGATCGAGCGTGTATCCTCGCGAAAGTTTCGACGTAACGACGACGACAAGTCAATTTCCGAGGAAAAGTGACTCGGGTTGGTTCGCCCCCGAGCTCTTCCGAAATATCACGTATTCGAGATCCTTCGAGATGCATCGAGAAATATTTATCTGCCCATGGCAAATTCGAATTTGCCTCGAACCTGTTTTTCTTCGATCGTACGCGAACAGTGACGGCGATATCGCGAGAAAGAAAGAACGCGAAGATGCACCACGCGAATCATCGATCGAAAACGATGGAAGCGTAGACGTCGAGCGCCATTCGAAGCGACGTAGCAAGGAAAAGAGTGCCACGCGCGACGGAAAAAGAACGAAACGTCGCAGAGTCGAGTCGGAACGTCACGACGATGGAAAAGCTCGAAAGGCTCGATAGATAATGCACCGCCTTATGAACACGAAGATTGCGAAGAAGTCACGCCATCGATAAGCGCCACGAGGCGCTTTACGAGCCGCTAAAGCGAATCTAAGTACGTACGGAACTCATATAAGGCCACGCCAGTCTAACATTCAAATCCCATTAGACCGGTAAATCACCATGTTTGACGGTACTTCGGTCAGTAAACAAGCTATTTCTACGATCCCTTTGTCCCGACTATAAATTACATCCCTCTGCGCCTTACAGGGGGATCCCGTGCCCTCTACCTCCCTCCCCTCCCTCTCGACCGTCCCATAGCCGCGCATCGCCGTACGATCGTACGGTGTAACACGTGCCGTCGTCGTAAATCAAAGGAAACGTTTCGCATTCACGTCAGATTTTCGCGCGGTTACTCGCGACGACGCGTCGCGACGCGTCGTTGTCGACTGCGACGCCGTAAGCGATTCGACGATTATCTGGCACTCGATCGTTCCGCGTGGACCAACTTTTCATTTTCTTCCGTTTTTATTATTTCTATCGCCATTTCGCTCCGTCGACTCCTACACCGGAACTTACAAGGAACAAATACCTCCAGATGATCGCGCATCATCGATCGATAGTAATTTTCCTGGATTGCGTTCAAACGTGAATAAATAATACGGAAATGTTTCGACTGGTAGTTTACACGTTTGAATACCGTCGATCGCATTAGGTATCACGGATGAAAATCGTTTCAAGCACTTTACTTATTAAAAAGATAAAAATATTGTATGTCGAATTAGTGTCCGTTTTCTTCCGTCGTATTCCGCTTACGATTTAATCACGTGGCGCATCGTTCGGATTTTCTTTACTTCTCTTGGTCTCTCCTCTTTTTATAGCTGCACGCCGACTCCCGCTCGCACGGACTCACGACCCATTCGCTCTTAACGCGCCGTACGTTCAGAGTAGGAGAAAGAGAGAGAGAGAGAGAGAAAGAGGATGGAAGAAGCAGACGTAAATCTCTCGACGCTGGCCCTATGTCCTTCGGCCATTCGTTTCTCCCTTCCAACAGCCGACAGGAACAGAAATGAAATTGTTTGCAAACTAATCTGTCCTCGTGCCAGCTGAGAGCGAAACGTACGCGCGCGTGTATTTGCAGGCGTTCGTCTGGGCACGAGCGAATCGAGGAGAGAGGAGGAACCGCTCGCTGCCAACGGCAGAATCAAGATAACAACTAGGGATCATAGCTGCGAGGCTACCGTCGAACCGGTAGCCGTCGGAGAACGCGTAGACACGCGATTAAAATATGTCGTTCTCGTAATGGCGTCGTTTACTCGCCTTTAGTTTACTGTACTCGGACTTTGCCGTGGTGGGTGCGGCCAGCGGTTACCGTGCAAGCAAATTCGCGCGAATACGTGTTAACCATGAGGTGGACGTACGCTCATCGTCGCTGGAGCCGTGCCCCGTGCACGTTTCTACGCGCGTGCCTGATCCAACGACGAGATTCCGTCAACGTTGAGTTAGCAATGAGATACCCTTTCTCCAGCGCCCGATGCTGTTTCGAAGGGATAAATTAACTCTGGTAAATCTCTGGTATTCGCCGCATTCTAGGGAGCGCGCAACTTTTACGATAACTACTCCATTCGATGTTTCCAACGTGTTTTTGGTATTTCAACGTAATATTCGTCGATGGTCTTTGTGTATGTTATTAGAATCGTATCGAATAATAGGATCGAAACGGTTCCCGTGTACGGAGAATAAGCTATCCGCGAGGAATTCTTTGAATTCTCAGAAATCTAAAAAGTTCCAATAGGATTCTTCGTAGATTAAAGGGAATATCTGCTAAATTGAAGAGATTCGGCAGTGTCGATAGAACGCAACAGATAAAGACGTAACTGAGTCTCATCGTTTTATTCGTTGCTGAAAGAATTTTTTTTGACATAAGGTATATGCAAGGATGGTTAATACCCTCTCGCGATTATGAAATTAGCCAGCGATTTGGCGCTCGTATGTTGCAATTGGCGAAATTACAGTGACGAAATCTGTTACTTTACGGAATTTTGCTACTTATGGCTAATGTTCGATGTTGGAAGGATAAATTGTATCGACGCAAAAGTTTGATCCGTTTTTGGCGCTAGATTTTTGTCAAACAATTTTTTAAACGGAAACCTCCTAACAGGGTTTGTTTCAACAGGAAAATTCAAAGAGAAGTAGCAGGATCACACTACTTTAAAATGTGAAGATTCCATGGGTGAGTTCAGAAGATGCAGTAATGAAAGAGTTAAGAACTCCCCACACTCCCCAACGAGGAAATATTGAATATTTGCGAAATTTTACGCCGCTCCGCCTCTTATTCTACTTCACGAAAACATGAATATTCATCGATTCGCTCATTCTACCATTGGCTTAGAACAATGACCCATTGTGTTCGCCAGGTCGATGTTGGGGTAGCGAACGAAGTTCCAGTCGAGCGATACTCGACACGAATTCACGAATTTCCGAGCACGTCGTTATCGAAATATGAGAATCGAGAATATTCGTATATATCGTCGCATCGAATGAATAACAATAATTAAATAGCGATCAAAACTAATGCTGGAGGTCATATTTCACAAAAGAAGATAGATGATTTTTATCAAACTTCGATAAAATAATTGATTGCGCAAACTCACCACCCCTGTTGTCGACTTAGAACACTGACCCACGTCCGACGGATGTCGTAGTGACGCTCGCCCGACAAATGACCATCGTGAAATTCGTTTTCCAACACCTTGAACACAAAGAAAAAATGTTTTTCGTGAGAAACTTATTATTTCAGAATTTAGGTCAAAATCTAAAAAATGCCGAAAATCCGAATTCCGGGCTGAAGAATATAATATGCTAAATGGTATCTCGAGAAAAGGCGGAAAAATTAAAATTAAAATTCACCAAACACTTATAAATCATTCTAAACTTTCTTATTTGTGTACTATTTGTTATTATTCGTCACTGCAGGAATTATATATTAAGACGTAGATGTGAAATAACCTTGTAGTATCAGACATTATTCAAAATAACATCGAAACTTATATTTGCGACAAAATAAAAGCGAGATTTCCATGAATTTTTATGAATTTATACGCTCGATGGCAGGTTAGTTGTCATTGTACTACGATTCCATATATGTACACTTGCTAATTCCAGCAACGTAATCAATAAAAATGTCATCCCTTTGAAAACTTTTTAAGCTCGTGTACATGCGCGTTTATTTTACGGATACGCGTGCGCGCCCTGTCGACAAAATGTCCATTCCTCGAATTTCGTAGCGTGTACCGCTCAAGGATAATGAAGGTGATCAATACTCTCTGTCTCCTACCGGTAGATGCTTCCTCTCTTCTCCCTACCTGTCTACCCAGCCCTTTCTCTGTTGTTCTCGGTCCTTCTTCCTTTCCACTATCGCTGTAGCTACGTTCTCTCTCTCTCTCTCTCTCTCTCTCTCTCTCTCTCTCTCTCTCTTCGT
>JAITYT010001854.1:543743-562761 GCA_025433975.1 Liostenogaster flavolineata
GCAAGATACTAGAACGTACCGATTTCACTCGTTCGACTGGAGAAAAATATTATAATGTAACGTCAGACGATACGGTAAGCGCGTCTTGAGGCTCGTAACGATTGTTAGATCGAAGCATCGACGTTCGAATCTCCTCTCGAATCCCCAAACGAAGATTTTTCTTTCTTCGACTTCGTCCCTCGTTTCTTCTAAGCTCGCAATTTTCTCTCTTTCCGAGCTTCGCCATTCGATTCTCATCATCTTCAAACGGGAATGTACCAACGACAAACTTTCCCAACGAAGACGCATGTGCGCCCGTCGTTAGTTCTTCGCAGGCGTGGTATCCACATCGATTCGAGAGTTTTTGCATTTATACAGAGATTATCGATCTTCGATGTCAAAGCAAAGGAAATTTTGAGGAAGCATATCTTCCTTTTTCCACGGGCAGCTAATGCCGATGTCGTCCAAACGTACAAAAACCACTACGAGATACGCCGTTTCACCAGTTGGTGGCGCGCAGTTGAATTTTTGATTGTGCGTACTTCGACTCGCGATTCGAATCTCCGCGTGCTATTAGAAAACTGATGAAGCGAAAAGCTCTCGCTGGTCAATTTTGCGTCGACGCGAAAGCCACTCTTACTTTGATGAACGTTCCCCAACACTATAGTGACTCCATTCCTTGTCCCGATTGAAAGTCCCTTTTCCTTGTCCCGTTTTCGTACGACATACTTTCAATAATTTCCATCCTTCGCGTAGAAATAAATCAACGCAATATCGTAATTGCAACAAAAATCGTACGATCGACAATGGCACTTCAGGACAGAGTTCTTCATATTTTCTTCTTCTGCAAATCTGTGTGCAAATATTCGATAGGGTACGAGTTCATAAATTATAATGTTGAAGTAGACTGCACATTTTTCGTAATTGCTGGTTCTGACATCCGAACACGTCTCATACCGAATTAATCTTGCGAGACTTGCTTTACCGATTGGCAATCAGTATTTAATAAAAAGAAATATATTTTAACTGAGAACAAATAATCACGTGTCGTTGAAGATTGAGCGCTATTTTCTAATTTTACTTCATGCTGCTACTGCAACTTCAGATCTACTACTGCTTCTGCTGTTGCTGACAAGATAATTTCTACAAGGAAAATTCTGGCAGCAAACTACAGATTCTGATTGGCCAAGTATATAAATAATCAGTTGCTTTATGGACACTCGACCAATTCGTGTGCATGAAGCGCAATCAAGAGTGGAGTTGATAGTATCCCAAAGGTGGAAGCAAGGGACTGCTGCAAGCTTATATCCCTACGGTAAAATAGTATCTTACGTTCGTTCAGTTACTACTAGCAGTAAAAGATTTCGGGAACAATACAATCAATTTTATATATCCACAGTTTTCGTGGATAAACGTTTTACGAATTTTCCCATTTCTGTAAGTTCGAACGAACTAACAATAAAATTTCCTCGATTTGCATCATTAACTTCGTCCATTATAGGATCTTAAATCCTTGATTGCGAGTCTAGCGCATTTTCAATTCGATGATATCGAAGATCACTGAAAAAATCACAATTCGTCTGTTCGTCAAATCAAACATTGTTCGGTTCATGGTTGAGCAATTTCGATAAATCTAGCCTAAAACCGACAAAACGAAAAAAAAGTTTTCATCGGTCACCTTTGCTACGGGATTCAAAATTACATCGACTGTCTGCGCGACAGCTGCTGAACGAGTATTCGATAACACCGCGTAAGAACGAGACGAACGTCGCGTAAAGACCCAAAAACGCAGTCGAAACGCCGGGAGAACGAGCTTGTGCAGCTTTTCCTTTGCTTTCGTCGAAGTTGCGCTTTTTACGTACAATGAATGGGCCACGGAATTAGCCCCGGGCTATTGCGAGAAGATCAACGAAGAGAAAACAGGCCTCGCCGCACGAAACCATCCGACGCACCAGAACGGCGCATTGTTTCAAGACGCTTTTCCGATCGATCGAACGAGAAACTGCACTTCTCTCTCTCTCTCCCTCTCTCTTTCTTTTTCTTCTTACCTTTTTCCTCCACTTTTTACGTTTCCAAGGCGCTTTCACGTTTATACCGTCCTCTCGACAACCAATTTTTACCAGCTACGGTTGCTCGTTCGTCTTCGGATCGTCGAAATTTCATTGCCATTTGCCATTAAAACTTTAAACGCGAAAACGCCGAAAGATGAGCTGGACTGGCTCATATGTGAACCTTACAAGAGAAAACTGGTCCAAGCGGATAAAAGATAAACGTACTTTTTTCGAATAGTTGTGCATCAGTTACACGTGGGTGACATAGCAGTCAAGGTGTTGAACGCAATCTCGTAAGTGACGAAATCCTCTTGAGATTGCATCCAATGAGTGAAATCTGTTTGACCAGTTCGATGTATGCGCTATACGATCGATTCCAATATGGCGTATGAAATACAATAACAGTGCAATAGCGCAACATTTGGTGTCGCGTTTGTGCTAGTGACACCAAAAAAAATGTGTTTAATTACTCGAATTCGATACGTTTAGATCGAAAGATCAAGATTTTGCTTCGTAATTTTGGGGAAGTCTACGTGGCCATGATCTCAGTGGTTGAATGTTGAAAAAAAGAAATGTACGATTGTGTCAATGACGCGACATTTCAGAGACGTCTAAGAAAACAGGAGTCGAATATAAGACGGAACGACGAAAAAAAGTATATTGCAAATTAACGATTCGTGTGTGAAAAATTATGTTTTACTTTATTCTTTTATTCGTTCTCGCATTATTATGCCGTTTAAATTACTTGATATTACTTGATCCATGGTAACAATGAACAGTAAAATTTTATTATAATTTAATCAAATTCTTCTACATAGGAGATAGTATAATGATCGATCGAAATCGCGAAGAAGCGAAAGCAATGCAGAAAATAACATAAGACGTCGATGATATCTATCGAAAAACACCATTCGCGAATTTCGATCGAGGAATCGAATCAATAATGCCGTTTCGTTGATCATAAATCATCGTAGAACCTCATCCATTAATAAATCAACGTTTCGGCGATAGAATCTAAAAAATCGGCGGGAATCGTCGAGAAACGAGAGTATTCGATTCGCGTTTGTACAAGTCACGTTATCGCGATATCAATGTAGAGCTACGTTTCGATGTCACGTCCGAATAGTACGCGTTTGCGTCACGCATGCGACATAAATCACGGAGAAACTGGTATCGCTGTCCGATAATTTCAGGTATCCATTCGAATTCCGCTTCGATCGTCCCGATCCTACCTTTACCTCTGTCAAATTAATACTCCCACGCTAACAGTATCGAGGAAGAGAGAGAGAGAAAAAACGAAAGAGGGACGAGAGGAGAGGAGGAAAACCTATTTCGAAATGTAAAATATTCATTTTACATCGCATCGCCGAAAAAATATATTGAGTCTGCTAATTTCAGAAGTAATTGAATATAGTAACTCTATATAAAATATCGCGCTGCAGCACTCTAATGATGAAGTAAATTTTCAATGTGACGAAGAAAATTAACAACGATGAACACTGCAATGCTATTATATTCCTGAAAGTCGGGAAATTGGTTAAATCGAGTAAAATATAAATTTGTTTAAACATCGTACGATCGTTGCATCATGTTTCCTCAGAATCTAGGAAGCGTTCCCGCGTCGATTTAACTCGAAACGTCTCGTTCGTATCCCAGTGGATGCGAATTTCTTACACGAATAACATAAAAAATTCGACTGTTTAAAAACCGTTCGATATAAGTCGAAGACTGGTTACAGCCCCACGATGAATGGCAGCGACGCGGGTGACGTTTTGACCAGATGGAAAATTTCTTTCGCCGACTTTATAACCCGTAATGTAATTAACGATAACCCAGTAAATTTCGTTTGCTTTGCAAACGCGCTCAGAAGACTCCGCCGTGTGATTCAATAGACGCGCGAGATAACTTCGAACTTTTCGTTAACGTGCACGCGTGTGCTTTCAATGTCTCGTCCCAGGGCGGTGGTGGCCCTCTCGCGTTTAATGCGGGTTAATTGTGCGAAGCGCGACGAAGAACGAGAGAACGCGAGATTGGATGACGAGCGGAACGAAGATTTCGTGCAAATTCTACGGCTCGCGCGATCTTAATCCGAGAGCTCGATCTCTTTGTTCGTCGTCGCACATGCGAACCGTTTAGAGGGAGATCGTGGAAGCGTTTAAGACGGTTACGATTCCAAGTGAAAACGCCATTTCGAATGTTTCATCGATGCGTGACTATGGGAGAAGGACGAATTAAATTCACCCTTTCCGCATCTAGTTTCGCTTAATTCCTTGTTTTTGCATAATTCTACGATATATTACCTTACCTATCGAATAATTTAACACGAGTACACGGTATCTAGGCGTCTCTGTTGCGCAAGGCGAATCATCAAATAGCATTAATGGAAAAAATAGAATTCGAAGACAAGAAATCGTTACTCGTAATTACGAAGAGTAACTCGTTAACGAGCAGCAGCAATTTTTCTCTTGTTCGATGACCACGTCTAATTTACGTCCACTTTACGATCCACTCAATTTTACGTCAACGTCGAGACGTTGGTAAAATTCGTGACATTTTTCCTACTTGAAACTGTAGTTCGTCCGCTTGTCTACGATATTTACCATGGATACCGCTGTTTCCTCACCGATGAAACAAATTTCATCATTTTCGACGCAAACTCGCCTTTCTGTACTTCGTATAGCATTTTTTCTCTTTTCATAGAAAAAAAGAAACTATTCTTTTTTATAGTTTCACTCGCAAGGTAACGATTAATCGAAACGAACGCTTAAAGAAACATCTAAGGACTGCGATATATCAATTTTAGAAGGAAGAAATCGAAAACGTCCAACTCGCGAATGCAGGACGAAGTAAAGAAACATCGCTTCTCTCGCGCGAGTGAGACTCGACTAGGCGCTTCGTAGCACGATTAACGATATCTACGGGATGCGATTCACAGAAGACAATGGATCCACGTTAAAACGTCTCGCGCGGATAACTCGCGATGCCCTTTAGGCGCGTATCGTACGCACGCGCCAGCGAATTCGCTACAGCTAGATAGGAACATTAATGCATTGAGATTCGCCGGCAACGTTCAAAGCCGTCGACGTATTCGTCGTTACAAGGTTGCGTTGCCGATTCGAAGCGCTCGACGCTCGTACGTTGCACGAGCATCAATTTCATCGACAAATTGCCGCGTTACCGTCGTTCGGCACGTATAGACAGCCCACTTAAAACGGTATAATCCATCGAATAGAAATACGCCTCCGTTGCGAGCAAACGTCGATAATTTCGATTTGTGAGACTTTCGTTTATCCTCTATCTCTTACGTAACCCCTTATACACGGGAGATACGAACGAAGACAGAAAATAGTCTCGTAAGACGAACGAGTAGCGACGTGCTGGTTATAAGTAGTGGGAGCCGTTTAGGTCAGACGTCCTTCTAATTATATTATTTACTACTTCGCATTAAGTAAATAGGCGTGTGGTTCGACCCACATGTAAGAATGTGAAAGAAACTTGGCGACGAATCTACGACTTTGTACGATATATTTACCGACGCTCTACGAGTTCCTTTTTGTCTATCGAAGAAGAGAATCAAATTATTGGTTAAGCAATAAACTTGAATACGTCACAGCAATCGGGGCTCCTTGTGTGTTGATTTTGAATTGTGGCATCCTGCGTAGCTAATAAATATAATTAAGGTTATTTACGAGACTTTTGCGTATTCTCCCTCTTTCTCTCACCCTCTCTCTCTCTCTCTCTCTCTCACTCTCTCTTTGTCTCTTTCGTAACCCCTTTATACAGAAAGCATCATTGTGTGTAGATTGTGAGTTATGACATACTGCGCAGCTAATAAATATAATTAAGGTTATTTACGAGACCTTTGCGTATTCTCTCTCTTTCTCTCTTACTTACATTACCCCGCTTACAAACGTAAAAAAGTACAGCCGAGAAATATTTCACGAAAGGCTGAACGTTGAATCGCGCTATCCTCTTTATGAAATTTCAACGGTACGTTTGTCCGCGATACATTCCCCGACTAAAAATGGAGACCGTTCGACGGCCATAATCGCAAGTGGATCATTAATTCGAACGCCGAGCCGTGACGGAGGAAAACACTTAGAGACGTTCGAGCGAACGTTCCCTCGGGAGTCGAACGTGGAATAGCATCCACTTCCAGCTCGAAGCAAAACGTTCGACGGGAGTACGGAATAAACTGGATTGTCGAGGCGCTCTTATTCGTGGAACGGCGAGCTGATCATCTCTAACCTTGTCCATGCATCCATCGTTGTTCGACGAAGGTTCCTTTTCGAGAGAAAACATTTCGAGCGAAAAGAAAGGAAGAGAGAGACGAGTCACGACACGTTCCAGTCGACAGGCGAACGCGCACGCGTGTACTTCCATCATTCATGCGGATGCTTTCCATTATGTCTTTGCTATTATAAAATGCAAAACGAGTTCCGCTGAGCCAGCTTTTCCTTCCGTAGCGTTTTCAGTCGCCCCTTCTGCACTACGTCGCGCCTACCTACCGCGCCCCTTCCCCCTCAGCCCAATGCTTCCACACCCAAGCAAGCCGCTTCGGAAGCAACTTTTTGTCCTCTCATGTAAATCGCGGCGCAGCGATCGAGCCTTTATTTGAACACCTATGTATTTCCGTATTCCTCTCGAAAACGAGCGTTGGCCGACGACGCTCTTTTTCTTCCTCTTCCTGTCGAATTTCGATCCCTCCTCCATCGTAATTCCATACGGCCTTTTTCTTTAACGCGTATTCATCGAATCTTCACGTTCTTCCATCGTAGGTTAGTCGATCGTGTATCGTCAGACAACGTAATTCCCTCGATTCTTTGAACTCGACTCTTTTAAGTTTTCAGTCGAAATATCGCGATACCTCGTTGGAAGCTTTTTTCATTTAAAGAACCACGACAGAATATATTTACATCGCACTGTTTAATTTACGCGTTCAAATTTAATGTTTTAATATTTACGTTCCAATAGAAACGTTTAATCGTCGAATAATACCTTTTTTTATGATCGATCGTGTAATCATTCGCTTTATCCAAGATTGTTTAATCTTCCATATTCGCCCTGCTTTAATCATCTTGAAGACTTTCGTTAAAAACGCTCTATTAACAAGATAAGACAAGGTACGATCAACTAACAAAAAACATCTGCAAGTTCTTCGAGTTTCACGACGTTGAGGATTTCTCTCGTCGGAGTATCGCGGTGCTCCATCGTATATAATAAATTATATTCTTATAATAAATAAATTCGCGCCTTAATATATTCAAGATCATATTTTACGCAAGGAACGTCGTACGAAAGAATTTTCATTCGTATCCAGCATTATAAAAGTAATAGATTCGAGATAAATATCCATTCCATCGTCGAAGAAAAAACGAAAAAGCGACAAAAGCTAGACATCCAGTACAGGGATCTAGCTCAACGCACGTTCCAACGTGAAAATCGTCAGTTTTCAGTAGACAAGATCTACGCATGGCCCGCCGTTTCGAGGCGGATTCGCCCGGTTGCAAAGAACGTAAAGGTAATTTCTTGGTACGCTTTTATACCCCGTGCAATACATCGACAAAAGGCAAAATGGTAGAAACAACTTGGTCGAACATCGACAGACTGGCTGTCGAGATTATTCCGTGCGTTCTGACGCACGCGGAACAACGTCGAAACGGAACGATCAAAACGCACGCAAGACTAAATCGTCGAAGGAACGAAGGAAGCACGAACAAGCGCCTGCTTCGAAATCGTTCCTCCACGACGATCGCAAAGACGCAAGATAAGAAAACACCGAACGAGCAAGGTCGAAACCGTCGACTACGCCCGTTCCATCCTTTCCACGTTGTATTTGCGGAAGTAACTCCGCGCGACGAACACAAAGAATCCCATAGGAAACTCGAAAGACGAGCCGTACGCGCCAGCTTCGCTCCCGACTCGATCGATTGATCTTCCTCAATAGCTCGGTCTCGCGGATGACGAAGAGGAGACACGCCTCCGACGCGAAAATCCGTTAAAAGCCCCAATCGCCATTTAATTTAAGCGCGTGTCCCTCCTTTCGATCGCGCGCACCACGACCTCCTTTCCCCGTTATAAAATCGACGCTCCGAATCGAGCGACTCGCTCTAAAATATGCACGACAACGATAATACTCCAAACGACGAATCGTATCGAATTATAGGCGAATAAATATGATTTTGGCGGAGCGACGAGGAACGCAGAAGGAACGAGAAAACGTTGGAGATAGAAATGACGAGGACAGGGACAGGGATAGGAAGAAGAGAAAAAGAGAGAGAGAGAGAAAACGCAGACGAGAGAGCAAACGAAGTATCGAATTAAAGTTAAAATTCCATTTCATTGAATGGGCGAGCTGGCGTTTTCGTCGGCTGCGACCGGTTTAATGCGCGCGTACGGTGCATAATCGAATTAAACGCGCTCAAGTTTTCCCTCGAAACAATTACCGCTCTTCCTGAAGGCTCGCCTCTCCACTCCTGCCTCGTAGCGATCTGTCCCTCTCGCGGGGTACTCCCCGAACCTCCTTGGTGCTTGGATACGTTCGAGAGCGCAGCCTTGCGCGTCTTCCCACTTCCGAGAGCGTCCGATTCGATTAGGAAACGCGAGATACGATCTTCGTCACTCCGTTCGACGATGAGAGATTAATGGTTCGATCTGTCGCCGACATCCACGGTCTTTTTAACACCAGGCCAAGCGACGTCGGTTCGTTTTGACCCGCCAGCTCTTCCTTCCTTCCACTAGCGCCACACTGATAACTTCGCGCTGACTGCGCTTCGAGCGCGCGGATTGATCGAGTGTCCAAAATCTATCAGCTAATGGAGCCTCCTATCCAGCAAATTTGCACCTAATATTCGACGATCGAAGGTTTCTGGATGCCCCACAATCTTTGCCCTAGTATCGAATCGGTACAATCGGTCTAATCAGTCCAATTAGTCTCTATCCAACTTCGATCAATTTTATACCAGTCTCGATTCAAACTCGCAATGGTCTCGTCTCAGCCGCGACAGTCCCATTCTCATCTCTGGGTTCTTCACTCGTAACGTCACTCCATTCAACTTGAATTAGTCGAAGTTGCCTAAGCAGTCCTAACAGCGCAAACAGGTGAAGGCCGTGTCGGACTCCACCAACGCTGTAACGCAATACTTGGCTCGCACATTCGTTGTAATTACACTATACGAAGCCGTCATTTTCGTCAGTTCATATAACACTCTCCCTTGGAGAAAGAACAGCTTACATCGAATGAACGAATAACAGCAAGCGCCCATTGTCTCCGATCCGGTCATTCAGCAAAGATACAAAAAAAAGTGACTTCACGCGAGTAATTTCTCCTGGAGAGTTCAGCAATGCGTCGAGATCGAGATTCAGATATCCAAGACGATAATACTGCTGGTAACAGCAGGACGAGTGGACATTAACCCTTTGCACTGCGATTTAGCTCGAAAGAAGCCGGTCGAGAAAGGAGCCGAAGCGACGGAGACCGAGTGTCGAAACTCGAAACGTAATATCTTGCGACTGAGTGCGAGATAGCCGCGTTCGTTTCTACTTCACGCGATGGTGCTCTTGTAAAATTTAGATGAATTTGAATTAAAAACCTTTATAAATATTTTAATTAATATAATACGTACGATCATAATAAATCCTGAATAAGTAATAATAATGTAATATGATTAATTAGTAGCGGAATACAAATAAATTGAAGTACATCCACGGCATTAATACTTGAGATAAATTTTCGGATTACATCATAATCGCTAGATCTAAAAGTGAAATACAAGATATAAATAAACAATTTAAATATAAACAAACTATTTTATTGAAAAATACTCACAACTATAAAAATTAACAATCCTGCATAGTATGCTACTTTATAAAACATTCCGGTAAATGCAAAACTATCTTACATTTTGTGCACTCCCAGGCTGTTTCGCTTGGTTTTTTTTTTTTGGTTGAAACTTTACACATTCCAGTTGGACGTTGCTTCTTAGGCATTCCATCGAATGCTTCGCGAAACGAACCCAATATCGTGCTTGTACTCGTAATGGTAAGACTAGATCCCATTCGAGACATTCCTACTTGACCCGCGATTAAAACGACGAGTTCGACTCGTGATATTTAATTTTGGAATAAAATTTTCATCGCGAGCCAGACCCGTCAAAGTAGCGCAAGGGGTTAACGAAAAGCACCTCGTCTATCTCGCAACGCCAGTTACGACATACCATACGTATGTGGCCTCCTTGATGTTAAGCACGCGTCGTAGAACGAATCTCGTCGAGTACGTAGACGATTCAGAAATCGATTGGAAAAGGTATCACAAGCAGCACCACCGTTCACTCGACGAACGTTTCCGTGGGTCGTGAGGTCGTCTATCGACGTCATAAGGTCGCGCGCCCGGCAAACGGCCGATCCGCCGACGTCAGCCGCGATGCCCCGCTGGCCTTTTCATCGTATCGTAGGAGAGCGAACGAGAAATCCATGGACGTTATTTCTCCGTGAGATCGGGAGACGAAGGGCAAAGAAGAGTCTCGTCCATCCGTTTGTAACGGAGGAAGTCGGCAGGTATCCATTGTCCATGCAAATGATACTTTTTCTATGGATCTTTGTAACGAGCGCTTTTGCGCGGAACATACGTACAAGTAGTCGCTTCGCCAGCAAGAAACCGATACGTTCCGGTGAAATGTCACGGCACTTTTTTCCTCTTTGATACCTTTTTCATCTTCTTTTCTTTCTTTAAACGTCGATGACGATCGTTAAGGGCGATACGAACGGTTAAAAGTAAAAAGATGATTAAAAAAAAAAGACGCTGAAATTTTGATCGAACTTATTATCGCCCGTCAACATGTTCATCCGTCCTGAATGAATCGTCGCTTATTAATTCGACGATCTGTACGCTTTTCTGAAAAATCTCATACTTTCGAGATCTTTTCGTTACTCCGATATTCAGGACTATCTTGAGTTTTATGATCTTACATCGTTTGAACTGGATATTTCGAGTAAACGCAAATCGATCGAATCGCAAAACAGCTGCGCCAAAGTTTCTTTTATTTATTTGTTAATAAATGAGTTCAATTTGGTCCGTCAATCTAGTATTAAATTTGAAATATTCGAGATTCACTTACTTTCTGTCAATTACAAAATAGTCGTTCGAACGACCGGGTTTATCTAAAAATAACTGTTTCGCGAGTGCTATTTTTAACAGATCCAATATTTTATAGGAACTTACTTGTTAAATTTAAAGGGAAGTATCTCGCGGAAATATCGCATGCCAGAGTAGTATAATGGAAACTCTAATTGTGCAATTGCTCAAATATATGCTATTTGGGTATCAGCGAACGTCCCCGGGCACTGCGAGTGATTGACGTATTTCGTCTCCAATCCCAAGCACACACAGCCAACCGATGCCCTTATTTAAGCATCGAAGCAAGTTTAACGAGGATCGAGCAGTTGCAATCGCCTCTAATCATAAACAGTCGTTGCTCCAAGTATATAATGTCCAAATTAATCTTGCGCGGTGATCCCGTAAAAATTACGCCGTCATAATTAGTAGGTTAATTTAATTTACACAGTCCTAATATTTGTCTCGGTTAGATTATTATACAATCGCGAACGATGAAATTTACTTAACTCGAGGTACGTGAAAATTACAAATCAAAGTCGCATCCGATCGTACGCGCCCATCGCCTTAAAATAACGATATCGCAATCATGAAAATAACAAAGGCCGATGAATATCGTAGGCCGATTATTCTAGATCAATTTAATAATCCCGACGAAATTGAGCTTTCCGGGTCATCTTCGTCCCTCGATACACCACCGAAAATGATTGGCGACAGACTCCGGAACATTCGTTTGATATTTCGATCATAGCGGGTCAAAAGGTCAGGCTGTTCGCGATGCGAGCCGTGCCATTGCGCACGCAAGTAAACAAGAACGCACACGCTACGATCTATCAAAACGCGCCGAGAAATACGGACTATCGACGAAGAGGGTTGGAAGGAGAGCGCGCGCGTGCGCAAATAATTCGTTTTGGATTTGCAGATCACGTAATTGGCGGAATCCAGCAGATTTATCGCATTCGACATGTATCGGTGTTTAAACTACCGTACGATACGATCAACGACCATGTCCGACGTAGCTAAAATATCATTTCATCCGTGTAGTAAAGAGGGAGGAGAAAGAGAGCGATAGGACATCGGAAATGTCGAAAAGTGTATTCACCCTCGATCGCGACGCAGTGCGATAGGTGTCTACCGATAAATACTAGCGTCATTGGATTTTATAAACTGTCGTATTCCCTCGAACGTGTCCACGCGCATAATTTATGCATTTGTGCAATCACGAACGTCAATTTACGATATTTTTAATTTCCATTCGAAGAAATAAACGTCCTAGTCGAACCGTTATATTCGTTTCAAAGTGACAATCCTTTTCCCGTTTCGTGAATTATCCCGCATAGAAAATGTTGCTTTATGCAACGACGTCAAGTCGATCGTGTTATCATCTTGTAGAGAGCGATTTCAGATTTTCCCGTTCAACGAACAGGAAACCGTCGAGTTTCGTTGGTAAATTTATCGTATCCGTAAGAGCCGATACATAATCCTCTACTTATCGATAATCGCCAATGGTGGAGGAGAGAATCTGCATCGAGGTAATAGACGACGGTCTTGGGGGAAAGGGTCCGCCGCTCTAAAGTAAGTTCGATCTTGAATCGGATCGCTTATGAAGTGCAACGAGAACGTTCGACGAGAGAATAATGAGAAGGAGAAAGAAGGAAGATAACTACGAGAACGAATAAAAAAGAAAAGGAAGATAAATCCGCGCGCCGATGCTCCAAACGCCTCGAATAATCAATAATACTGAATTGTTTTTTATTGTTGAGGAGAAATTTCCTCGAGAATTCCTAATAAGCAATTGCGTTATACGAGACGTGTGGATACCTACGTGAAATGATAAAAGTTTCAGCTAACGCAACAAAAAATAGCGAATAATAATTAACTTCTGCATCGAATCTATATACAATGGCAAAGATCAACACGCCTAGGCGTGTAGAACGCATCGACAGTAATCGGTAATTATAATATCGACTCGATATACGAGGCGAACGAGTTCCAGTTAAATACGTACTTTAGTGCCTAATTGCATTCGTGTATAATCGAGAGGCAATATCGACCAATGAGAGTCCTTAAATCGCTCAAAACGAATCAACGCGAAAGCTGTAATACAGGAGGATTATGAATAAAGAAGTCGAAATAGCAAAATTATAAATCACGATTTAGTACTAAAAAATGAAGGATATCGCAGTGGTAAAGTCGTAAATGTTGCCCGGATTTCTAATACTGCACTGCTTGTTTCTGCTCCATGCTTATGTCACTTACGTATATATATATGTAGATACGCATCTATATCAACACACATCCGCCAAAACGATGATGTTTGCGCGAAACGCTGAATTTGGGTTAAGTAAGATCTCCTGGTGCATCGTACGTTTATCCAACGTGTGGATTATGCTACGTTATGCGCATCGCGTTGCCTGCTAGAACGCGATCCCTCGTCTGCTTTATGTTTATTCTCATACAGTCATAGTTATAATAGTTGGTCGTGGAGGAAACATCGTTGAAACATTGACGATGTTCCATCGATTGTACTATTTTCGTTTCGTACGTGTCTCTTATGCCTTCGTCGATACCAAAACACACATTATGTCGCACCACGAAGTTCATTTCGAAAACAGCGAATAGAAGTGTGTCGACGGTGATGCCACGAATTCGATCGATCACAACGACTTGCGTGCCAAAGAATTGCATTGTTTTCGAATGAAAGAGATCTATTGTTTTCTAAAAGGTGAAAATGAAAATATATCGTATTTTGAGTGATCAAAAAGGAACGATCATTCCATGTGTTTCGTCATCTCGTGATACATATCGTAAAATAACATTTATATTAATAAACTCGAACAAAATTGTTTAATTGTATCAATGTTGAATCAATATATTCTCCAAAATTAAAAATTAAAACGTTCGATTACATTGAAATTGATGGATGTAGGTCACATCGTAAATTCATCATATCTTCATTATTATTCTTTTTACGATATTTTTACTTAAATTGAGCAGTCGTGATCCAAAAAATGGATATGAAATATTTAGGAATAATATTAGATAAAAGGTTAACGTGGAGTTCTCACATAAAAAATATTAAAAGGGAAATAACATTGGTCACAAAATAGTTATCCTGACTAATTTTAAGAGGAGATCGAAACTCAAAATACAAGACAAAGAACCAATATACACAAGAATATTAAAAACAATCGGACATATGGAGTACCCGTTTGGAGTACAGCTGCAAACAGCAAGATTAAAAAAGTCAGAGCTACACAATCCGAAGTATTAAAAATGGTAATGAACGCACCTTGGTACGTAAAAAACAATGACATAAAATAAGCATAGGGATATTCTACCAATACAGCAAACGATAGGAAAAATTAACGAAAAGCACTAGATAAGAATGGACTCTCACCAAAACCCGACAGTCAAAGACTAGCAAATCAACCTCGAAAATAGCTGCATAGGGCACACCTACCGAATAAACGCCCAGTACCCTCGCCGAATAAAGGGTGCAGATGAAGGTGGAATGAATGAATGAGTAGGTGGGTGGACGAACGAACGAACGAACGAGCGAACGAATGAATGTATGAATGAGTGGACAACCAATGTGTATAAATAAAAGACACATAAGAGATACATGATGCAGCCAATGCAGAGATCCAACCAATGCATTTGTAATGGAAATAAATAAAAAAACAAGTCGTAACTGCATACGTTATATTTGAAAATTCTAGATATTATAATAACAATAAAAATCAAATAGTCAAAAATGCGTAAAAAAGGAGAGAATGGCATTTACCAATACGACCAAACTATTCAGTTTCGTGTTACTAGAAAATCGAGGACAAACTTCTTTTACGTCAGCGACACGCGTCTCTTTTTATCAAGTTAAAGTGCTGCGTACTATATTTTTCCTAAAGTTTTCGCCAAAATTTTACTTCGAACATAATAAATAAGTCAACTAGGCCAATAAAGAAACTGGGTCAAAGCGAAAAGCAATAGCAAAGTGAAATAATTCAAAGCTTCGAAGCCTTCAAACAGAGTTAAAACGGTCGACCGAAGTATCACTTATTTCGCAGTGTCCACAAAAAGCGATCTCTTCAAAGAAACGTTACTTCGTAAAAGAAACGCCTTGAGTTTAAAAAAAAGAGGTATGAAAACTGTACGTCTGCCCCGATTTACGCCAATTCGTAAAAACATACCAAACGCCAAGAGAACGGAGTAAAATGACAATTTCTTGAATACATCTTTTCCAACTAGAAAAGAAACGTGAAAATCTTTTTTCGAATCATCGAAAACGTAGTACCGAATGAAAACGGAAATGACGTCGTACAAATAATATCTGGCAGCGTTCGTACAACAAACATTTCAACGAAACGCAAGAACAGGCGAAGTTTTCTTATCGTTCTTCACCTATCGATGTAACACTCTATGTACCTTATCCGAATGCAAAAGGAAGACTGCCACAGTGAGGTACTACGTTCCTACGTCTTTCATCGATCCTCGCCTATCTCTTGATAAGTGGTAGTAACGATAGTAGCAGCAACGCGAAAACGTCGCGATTGCGCATCCCTCGTTTCGTGCGATATATCGAGGAAACTACATCGTCGCGAAAAGAAAACGATTTCTCGTGTCATTTCTCGAGGAAATTTTCGTAATCTCATCGTTAATCTCGATCGGTATTCACCCGTTTATTGCCAATACTGACGATATATTCTTGCGACCGACGTCACGTTATCGACAACCGAACGACGCTATTTCCTCGTTCGCGAGGATTTGTGGTTCGAATCCCGGCAACCGTGGCTCGACAACAAATGCGACACGAATGTGACATTTTGTGGAAAAATAAAGTTAACCGCAGAACGATTTGACTCGACGAATTCAACGCTCGAGTGAGTTCTTATCGCCGCGATTAATTTAACTTGCATAAAACGAGTTCCACATGCCTCTCGTCGTAAAAGTAAATATTCATCGAAACAATATGGATAAAGATGACGTTCACGCGTTATCTTTCGTTTCGTCTATTACAAAGAGTAATCGCAGTTCAAAGACAGTGGATTTACCGCATCCATTTCCTTAATCCTTCGTAGTATACCAGAGCTGAAAATATCTGACCTTTTCGATACCTAAATATGCGTTGTGAAATATTTTTTATACCACCTCGAAAAATTAAAATTATTCGAAGCGCAGAGGTTTATATCGAGACCCTCCTACTTCAACGGTTCACTGTGTTCACCAATATACCGCAATTAATTGCTGCACTTAATTAAATACTTTTTAAATTCTTTATCAATTTTATGCAATTTTACTTCTCTGTTAATTAAAATAAACCTAAATTGATAAATTTTATTAGAATAAAATTTCTGTGCAACGTGGATTTGTTAATTATTTAAAATTCCGTGCTTCGAAGAATTAAAATCGTCCTATCGACGTACAAGTTTAAAAAACGACTTCTCGTCGTTTTCCATGCTTACGCGCGGACGAACGAATTGGCCAGCATTCACGGACACGAACAAATCAAATTTTCGAGGTCAAGTCGACTACAGTCCATCCGAACGGTTAACAGGATACGATACGCGCGAGGTTGCATATTATCCGGCGGTAGCCAATACCGATCGGTAGGAACGATTATAAATCGCGATTACGTCCGCGAGATATCGACGTTCGCGAATACAACGGCGCAAATCATAACGAAATATCGCGATACACGACTCCGTACGCGCGTTAAATTACGAGGCAAGTCGTGAACGCGGACGTATTACTTTCTTCCCTTCGATCGTACCAGGACGAGTCGCGATCGTTCCCCTCGTCGACGATACTGGGAGCCAAAGCACGACGTAGATGAAGCGTAAATTCAAAACGATCGTTATCTGTGGTAGGCGCGCGCGCCTATACTCAAATCGTCCGAGAGACATCGATTTTCACGTGTCAAGCGTCGCCAAGCGTTGTCCCTCTTCTTTATTTTCTCTCCTGTCCGCTTCCTCCCTTCGTCTCTTCGCCGAATCAAGCGATACACGAATACGACGATTTTCTACCAATCTACTCGCGAGTGAATTCTTTATTCCAAAAATCGCGCCCTCGTAGAGGGGCAAACGTTTTGAAAATAAAGCTCGCTTTGTTTTTAGATTTCGTGTTTTTTTACCTATCAAAATATAGGAAAAGAAATGATTAAATGACTCTCAGTTTCTCTGCATTTCGATGAATGCATTTGATAATATTCTTTGCATTAGAGTTTTAGATTCTTTTTCATTGCGCATCGTTCACTCACCGTTTCAACATGGTCGTATAATCTATTCGTAGCACGATGGCAATTATCCTTCTCGAAGCGTTCCGTTCTTCGTAACAGCTATCGTGCTCGTCTTCGATAAGCTTTCGATCGCAATCCTATCGAAGCGACTGTGACACGCGGATCTGTAATCACGAAAAAACGAATGAAATTAGGACATTTCTCAGTTCTCGACGCGCGATCATCGTACGGAATTGAACGAACGCATAGAAAGTAAAAGTAGGCGATAAAATGTTCACGAAAAGCTTTTTGCGATCATTTCGAATGATTCTTCGAGAATGCGCGCGTTACAAGAATTTACATTATCGAATGAGATTTGCCCGATTAACAAAATCGTATTGCATGAATTATGTGCACCCAACTCTGTTTTTACACGATTTTGATTAACACGATTTAGAACGTTTTTTAGTACGTCTTGGGCAAACTGAACGATGAAACACTAACAGTCATTGACGTTAGGTAAAACATGTCAATTATGGATTGTATCGATGGAATTGAATTAGCGCTGGCTGATGTATTGCAAACAAATCTAACGTGTAAAAACAGAATTAGGTGTATTTCGAATGGTGGAGTGATATCGATCAAATCAACGACAACTACAGAAAAGAAGAACGAAAATACGTAATACATCATTGGTAATTCGAATGCGATCGAACGAGAAATCAAATTGCGACTATATAGAAGTTTCTGTAAGAAACGTATAACATATGCGATTAACACGTTGACGATGGGATAAAACACCGATGATGATACATTATCGATAGATGCATCAGGCGGGATGTGCCACTGGTGGTACAAAGGTATCTAATCACAGCTCCTTTTTTATTAATAAGACTAAGGAAAAAATATAATCGATTGGACGTTCCTATTTAAAATTGTCTACCTATGGCTGAAGAATTCGACGATACAATTACGATCATGGTAAGAATACCCGCTCGATTTAGAACGCCGTCGCGAAAATGTTAAACTTTATTTCGAAGCAGATCAAAATTTATACGATGCGAGTCTGCGCTCTTTAGAAAAGAGAAATGCAAGAGAGAGAGAGAGAGAAATAAAATTCGAAAATAGGGAAGCCGCGTTCATCGGACAGCTCCTACCGTCGAAACAACCGGTAAAACCTCGTTTATCTCGCGACCTCGAGTGCATCGTGGAGAAGCCTGCTCCGCCATGCGGCACTCATGGACCGTGAAACAGCCTGGTGAACCATGAAAAAAACTTTGCTCGTCTATGCGAACGTTACCAAGCCGATCGCCGAAATCCGAGGAGAAACTTCCTCGCTTACGCGCTTCGATCTCGTTGTTGACGCCAGTCTCGTCCCACTCCTTTCCAAAATCGTCTCTAATTTGCGAACAGCCGGTCTCCCTTCTCCTTCTTTATCGTATCGAGCTATGGGACTGAACATTACAACGTTACGACATCGTTATAACTTCATCGTCGCGTCACCGAACGACTCCGACGTATTCGTCGCACGCGCGTACGTCGTTCGTACGCTCGCGCGCCACTCGTCGACAGTCGCGTTCAATTGAAACGTACCTAGAATAAGAACAATGCCAGATCGTAGATTATTATCGCCCTTAACGAGCTCATCGAGAGGGGGGGGGG
>JAITYT010001854.1:590460-624139 GCA_025433975.1 Liostenogaster flavolineata
TCTCCCCAATTGCTCTTCCCTCCTCTCCCCTGAATCGTGCTGTTCCATTCTCTCGCGGCGTTGGACGAACTATCGACAAAAAAGTTTTAAAGCTGACCGAAAGTAGCGTCGTCGAACGGACTGACTCACGATTTTAGACCGACATGTAAAATTCTAAGAACTATTGGGTTGGAAAGAAACTTCGACTTTTACAAATAGATAACGTTAAGTTTTTTTTTATAAATAACTTCTATCAGTGAGTCAATGGACATCTGGCTGAGTTCACGATTGTTTAATAAAAAAAAAGAAAAAGAAAAACTTCCATCAGTGTTACGATTTTTCTCTCTGACATTAGATAACAGTCGCTTTTGGCTTGTTAGTTCAAAATGTTAGTTCAATATCGAGTTTAACGTAAAGTACAAAAACGAAAATTTTGCTTTTTTATTTCCGTAAAGGCAAGAAAGCTGCTGTGGCTCACGAAGAGGTACATCATGAAGTTTATAGGATCGATTGCTTAACAGAACGCACGTGTCAGAATCGGTTCACAAAATTCCATACTAAAGATTTTTCACTCAAAGATGAGGAATGTTCTAGACGATCAGCTAAAGCTGATGATGGCCAAATCGAAGCATGTTTGAATCGGCTCGTCATATAACTGTGCGAGAGATTGGTTGTATCGTGGGCACATGTCGAGGATAAGGATTACGCGCAAGGACGACTTTAGCTAAAGAATTCGCTGTCTCCGTACGTACGATTACTAGGTTTTTATTCTAGCTCGAAATTATTCTCTAATATATTATATTGCTCTCAGCACTACCGTTCGCTTCTATCTAACTCTCCCTCGGTCACGCCGATGTTTATATCTCTTTCGACGTTCTCCTTTCTTCCATCTCTCGTCGGTTCGCGTTCGGCTGTATTTCACCTAGACCGAGGGCAGGCGACAAAACATTATATCCGTACGCTGTGTTTCCTTTGTTGATTCCTTCTAATAGAAACCAGCCGCTTTTTTCGTGACGCCACACTATCAAATGCAGCTGAAAATCAGTTGAAATGTCTTGAACTCGTTAAGAAAGCTCGATAGTTGAATTCCACATGAATCAAAAGAGATTCTTGCGATGCTCGCGATAAGCGCCTCAAACGCAACGAAATCGACTCTTTTATGAAACGAATCGTCACCGGCGATGAAACATGAATCGTCATCAATAGCATCGATCGAATACGATCATGATCCAAGCGTGATGAACCAATACAAACCACGTCGAGAGCTGAATTGTATCAATTCGGTTGTTTACTGTCAACAACCAACGAAATTGGGAGAAGCAATCGAAGAGAAACGGACAGATTTAACAAATCGCAAGGAAATCGGGTTCCAGCGTGACAACGCTAGACTACGCACACCTTTGGCAACTCGTCAAACAATTATCGAAGCTTGGTTGGGAAACGATGACCTCGCACCATCGGACTACCATTTCTTTCGAAGTTCGCAAAACTCTTCGAGTGTTGAAACTTTCACTAATGACGATGACCCGATATCGCGCTTGATTCAATTTTTTGCTGACGAGAACCAGAAGTTCTACGAACGCGGAATCACGAAGTTGCCAGAAAGGCGGCGAAAGGTCATCGAACGAAACGTAAAGTATACGATCGATCGAAGTTCGTTATTTGAATAAAAAAAATAGACTTTTATTTCTCGCATTTCAAAATTACGCCGAAATTACTTTTTCCTATCGGCTCTGTAAAACAAATAAGGCGCTCGCAATGAGTCTGAAAAATCGTAAAGGTTCTTGCCTCGTCCTTGCGCGCGGCTTTGTTATAACGTGCCGCGTAAGAGCGAGCAGCGAAGAGACGCGAACGTACGACGACTAGAACGTAAGAGGGAGCAAACGTACGAACGAGATCGTTACAACGCGAATAGGGTGGCACTCGATAAATACTCGCGTCGTCCGCCTAAGCGTTTTACGACGCGCGATTCCTCAAAAGGCTAATAAAGCTCGCTGGTAAACTCGACTACGTTATCGAGTTACGAAGCCACGGTCGCTTTTCCGGCGTGATGAACGCCGTCGACATAACGCGACCGTAAGAAGAAGAAAACCGAACTCCGGCGTCCTGAACAAAATTTTCGCTCGCTCGATTAATTCCGTTGTATCGAGAATTCGTCTTACGACCTTTCGTGGACTCGTCGAGAGCCACGCGAGAAATCGTCGGCTCGACGATCGAGAAAGAGAACGCAAAATCGACGTCCGTCATTATTATTTTACGCGATCCTCCGCGGCGCCCAACGATCGCCTCTGCTCGCGCATTAAGCTAAAGAATGCAAGCCGAAACGCGTAGAAAGTGGAAACGCTGGCGTGAAATCGCTCTCTATATTCGAGGTAAGATGGAGGACGGAAGGAGAGTAGGAGCGTCGGCGATCTTCTCTTCTCGCGTTTTGTATTCTTTCGTCGTTGTGGTACTCGACGGCGCGCTTATTATCGCGTACGTAAGGATCGTACGCAAGAAGAGGGCGTACGTGCGTAAGGATCACACAATAGAAAAGAAGAATGAATTTCGAAGTACCCTCGTGGCTTTAAAACACGCGTAAGATAATTATGCGTACGTGACGTAAGTACTAATTACGAGTCGTATATAATTCTTTTCGTTTCGTTGAAATCGTATTCTTAAAAAAAAAATGAAAATAATATCGTGGAGTTGACGCCTTTTGCGTAAAAAGCAGATGAAAAAAAAAAGGAAACGGGTTCGGAACGTCGATCTTTACGCATGGTGAGAACGTTACGCAAAACGATTCGAGATATTTCAACGGTAGTAAATTCATAGACGTCGTAAAAATGCACGTACGCAATAACTATATTATACTAGCAATAACAACGACGTAACTCTCTCCCTTCCTTCTAGGATTCTCCATTTTGAATTGGACGCGCAAAGTTTTGTTGCATCGGGCGAAAATTACATGGAATTCCACTCTATGAAATGTCCATGATGCATAGAGACACAACAACGAGCGTTTTATACTTCATCAATCGCTACAAAGTCCGGAATACCGACCCTACGCCATACGGAATGCTTAATTTTATTACGTTGCATCGTTTGCTTACTTGCTTGGTTGCTTGCCTGGAACGCGTTACACGATAGCTCGTAGTAACTTTACAACGTCGAGTAACTCTTTCAATCGCGTGCCCTCGTAACGACCGTCGAAAGACGAGTGGTCGGAACAAAATACGTTATACGCGCGTACTTTCGCACAGACGATGATTTTTTTATTTTTCCAACGAGAGACGGGAGAGGGCCGAGGGAGGGAGAGCTTTCCTTTTCGATCGCTTTTCCAGTCCCTTTTTAATCGCGTTACGTTTTTTCCCGTCGATCGTTTCAATTATTTTCGAACGCTCGTGCTGCCGCCTCGTTCTTTCTCTTTTTTTCTCCTTTTATTTGTATAGATCGATAGAAACGTGCAAACTCGTGGACTCTCGCTCGTTTACCGCTTTATCCCATTGTACAAATCACGTCGTCATTCGATTCCGAATAGAACGGATACAGACTCGTTCGATCTCGCCGATTACTTCGATGAATTCGACGATTATTAACGACCGTTTTATCTCTCTCTCTCACACACTCTCGTGACCGGAGTTACGTTTAAGAATAGGAAATAATAAATTTAATCGAGCAATCGCGAGGGGCGCGCTCGTCGAAATATCGCTCGTTAAAGAAGTTAATCGAGTCTTTTGAAATCCGTCGATTCTTCCTTCGATACGAGCAAATAATTAAGTTCCTTCGTCATACGTCGGCAACGAATTAATCGACAAGGAATCGATATCGTTTAAACAAATCGGCAAAAATATTTGCTCGACGGAGATCTACATATTTATTTGTATTACGACTACCTTTCCACTACCCGGTGCACCATCCGGAGGGTAGATATCTCCCCCGCACCTCTCCGTCGAGATAGAATTTATTTATGCGGCTTTTTTATTTCTTTCCGTTTTCGCGACTGTGTTCCTGGCCAGCCCGGGGGACACACCACCCGCCAAGGAATATTTATTGTAAATAAAGGCAAATTTATGCGAACGATCATGCCGCATCGAAATCTTTTCCTCGATCGTTCAATTAAAAGATATCGAAGGAAGTCGTTACGCGTCGTTTCCTTCGTCCTCACTCTTAAAGGGTTGAAAGAAAAAAAATAGAAGGAGGGAGAAAGAGAGAGAGACAAGAAATTCATCGTAAAAGTTTGAAGAAAGCATTACGCAAAGGAAAAACTCTCGTCGAAAGCGTCCAACCTTCTCTTTCGAAACGATAATGCGAAGCTTATATCGCAACAGATACGAGACAAAGATTCGAAAGGAGAAAAAAAATTCTTCGACTCTGATCGATAGCACGTAGGCGCCAATCTTCTTCCGTTGCTCGAATTATCATCGAGATACCGGGCGAAATTCTTTCGAAATAACCTGAAGTTGCCTCCCTTCACCGCGAGACATCGACTCGATTTCTCGAACATTCACTCTCGAGAACCCTTCCGGAACCCTCGTGAAGCGGACAGGAAGCCGCAATTTGTCTCGTCTCATTTACAAATCGCAAGGCGCATACCCGTCGAATTACGATAGATCGATTCTCATTCTCTCGGTGCAGATACCCAAATCATTCCATCCGCACTAACGTGAACGATTCTTTCCCTAATAGAGATCGCGATTACGTACGGTTCCGAACGTTAAGGATCGAACGTTCGTCGTTCTTTCATTCATTCAAGAGGAAAAGTGAGAGAGACGAAGAAAATAGAGAGTCCCGTCCGTTCGAAAAGATCCAATTCGTACCGAACGTTTTCACGAGCGAGAGCACTAACGACGACCGATTTACGATGTCGATTATCGATACGGGATCTCTGGGTGGTCGATCGTCGATCGTTTCGAGTTATCCTCGAGTCGTTGTTGTATTTCCCTCTTAAATCTTCCTTCGCATCGAAAAGAAAGGTTTCGTTAATCCGACGAGCTCGAGAAATGAAAATAATCGCGTCAACACATTGAGAACGGCTGACGAGATATCTCGTTTTATTGTTTTCTCAAGAAATGAAAAATCAATTGATTTCCTTGTTATGTTACCGAGGCAACGAATCTTTGCATATCCCTATGACAAAGGACAATGTTAATGACACGGTAATACGACAATATTAACGAAATAAATGTATGTCGAAATTTCGAAAGCGCGTTAAGCGACCAGAGTACCATCCTCAATGTGTTACGACGCACGATAAATGCATCGACAACTGCAAACTCAGATTTTTTCTTGTTTTAATTACCTTCGAGCGTACTCGTCGTACTTGTCCATTTCCTAGCGATTAAAATAGCCTCGAATATCGATGGAAGTAAGACGAAGATCAAAAACCGAAAATCGAGGTAAAAGAAGGCACGCGAGAAGTTAAGAAGTCGAAGAAAAGGAAAAAGAGATCGACGTTCAAAGGAGTCGCCTACTGACCAGAGCATGAACCAAACCAACCGACAGGTACGACGAAGAAATCGCCCATGAAATAGGAAAATTCTCGAGGATACCTTGCAAGGAAGAATATGGTCCATTTCCCAAATTTCTCCGTACGGAGAGAGCAAAGTCGCGAAACTCGTCCCCGGTACATATACCACCTATCTACCTATCTACTTATGTACCGCCGACAGAAACGGTGACGCACCTGCGTAAGCTCGTCGTAAGGCTTGTAAAAGCGATGGGGAAAAACTGAAGATCGAGGCAAAAGGAGAGGCGCGATAAGTTCAAAAGACAAAAAAAGAAAGGAGAAAAAGATCGATGTTCAAAGGAGTCGCGAACTGACCAGAGCACCAACCAAACCAACCGACAGGTACGACGAAGAAATCGTCCATGAAATAGGAAAATTCTCGAGGATACCTTGCAAGGAAGAACATGGTTCATTTCCCAAATTTCCCGTACGGAGAGAGCGAAGTCGCGAAACGCGTCGCTGGTACATGCACCACCTACGTACCTACTGCATCTATCCACCTACCAGCCCACTTACCTATCTACCAACCTGTCTACCTACCTACCTACCTACCAACCTACCTAGTGCCGTCGACAGAAACGGTGACGCGCCTGCGTAAGCTCGTCGTAAAGCTCGTCGAGCGGTGGGGGACGTCGAGCTTTTGGATCGATCCTTCTGGCCTTATCCATGCCGGTGGCAGACTGGAGTTGTTGCCGTTGCAAGAGACGATGTTGGTGTTGATAGTGGTAGTATGGTGGTGGTGGTGGTGGTGGTGGTGGTGGTGGTGGTGGAAGAGGAAAAGGTGGAGACGGTGGTTGCGACGGGTGGTCGTGGCGATAACGGGGCGAAGAAGAAGGATCACGAAGTGGGGGTAGTAGATGCGTAAGAGGTGGAGGTGGCGGGAGGTCCTTCGTTTATAGAAGGGTGCTCGTTCCTCCGTCAATGGGCGCCACCGCCTTGACGACCGGATGCTCTTTCTTAGCTCGGTTCTTGTCTAGGCAGGACAACTGCGACCGCGCCCGAAGCCACGCGGCCTATCGTCACGATATTCCGCGAGAGTAGCACGTGACCGTAATTCGGAGAGACTCCCAATCGTCATCATCGATTCCTTTGATAGCGAAAATGAAGGGATAGATCGACGGACGAAAATTCTTTCGGGTTGAATTCGAAAGAAATTTCTATGATGGTCGAGTGAACGACATGCTTCGTGTGGAATACCACGAAAAAATTTAACTGCGATTTAATTAAATTTTTTACTGCATTCGCGCTGAAAGAATCCAAAATGATCGAGTATAATATTCCTTCGTGCGAAACTTCAGGTAAGCGTTCATTGTCGAGGCCGCCTCGTGCCGCCTGATTCCTTTTGGATAAGAGAAGATCGACTCTCGCTCACGATGCCGACTTAAACTAGCTACGAGGAACAGGTGGAAGGATCGTATTCCTCGGCAAACGACTTCTCTCTTTTTTCGTGCCTCCAGTTCATCTCTGAATCTATGACGTTGAAGGCTCTTGGATCGCGCGATTCGACCGTGCCGCTCCGCAGCTTTTACACGATGTCGTCGAATCAACCCGAATTTGAGATAAGACGGTGATAAAGTTCGCTGCGAGATCGTCTGAACACCAGAATCCAATAAATTAATCCTATAATATTTCTATAAGAATTTAAATGGTGGATTAAATGTACGAAGGATTAGAAAGTATTCGTGAGAGGCGCAAAAAACGAGTTCGCAGCTTAAATCGAAGCTTTATTTTACAAAATAGATTTCAACGTTACTAATTGAGCTCGAATATGTTTGAGATTGGAATCGATAAATCGTCGGAATCGTTTAATACAAATTTCCTTTTTATCAACTCTGAATCGGTACCTTAAATTTACGAATACACAAGAATTACGTTCCCATTGCTGCGTTTGCAAGCTTCGTTTAAACATTAAGACGAGAAATCGCGTGCATTAAACTCATGATTCTTAGACACACCTATGGTTAAAAATCACGCACCTTTTTGTGATTTGAAAGGAGAAATTCATTTATGTATTCCCTTCGTGGGTAAGAGGGTATGTGGAGCTCTGAAAATTATACCCAACTACACGCACACTAAAACCCCTCTTGGGCCGATTAAGGTGGTTTCCCCTACCCGGTGCCTGCTTCCGCATTCCTACCGGACAGTGGTACCCAAGCTTCCTCATTTTAATGTTATCCGGTTATGTTAATGCAATGTCACTACACTACCCTATCCCTCTCGTTTATAAAAGGATTCGAGCAAGAATCCTTCCGGATGGAAATCGACTAGCTGAATCGAAATTTGTTCTAGGTTGATGCTATAGCAACGATCATTTACTCGTACTCCCTTGAAATTTCCCCTTGATAATTCGCAAATTATTAAAATCAAAACACGAACGACGTAACATTTATTATTAATGAATGCAACAGTATGCCAGGATAGGTTAATTAGTCTGCACTGTTTGATGGCTCGAGAAGGTCTCATCGTCTCTTCTTATCTGTCTCTATTTACCCTACAGCTGCACCCGTTCGATCAAGCGTTGCCTTCAATACGTTCTCCGCTCGATCGAACTTCGCCGCTAGTACCAGTGCCGTCGCAACAATATTATACGACCGTATCTCTGTTCAACCAACAGTCGAAACTCTAAAACAGACGTATAGAAACGAGTACGCTCCATCTGGCGTTAGTTTCAATTAATTCGCGACCAGTAAAAATTCTTCCGACCCGAGGATCATCGTGTCACCTGTTTTTTCAATTTCAAATAATTTCAGGGTCATCGTGTTTCGTATGACTTGACGGTTCTCAGACGTGATTGCGTGCGGTGATTATCTCGTCAATGATAGAAATGCAACTCACTTCAAAAATATATGTTATATATTTTTTTTAACAAACAGAACTACCGAGTACAAAAATGAATATTTACAAATGTCTTGCTGCTCGGAACTTTTTCCCCTTTTCGGAGCCCCTTTTCGCATCCCCTCGCATGGAACTCAAGTGGGAGGCCCACGTGCGTCTTTCGCAACAGATATCACTTTTATAAAAATCGGAGGCGCGCAACGATACGTTGTAATTTTCCCGGTAGACCATTTTCCTTACCCGAATTCGACGCGCCAAACGTAAAACGTCGAATTTTTAAGACTTGCCTTTCGAGGACGACGGATACTTCACGCTCGACGACGTCAACGGCGGTTCTCTGCTTCTTAATACCTCCTTATCACTTGCAAGCGATCGTCGCTTCGACGTCGATAATTCGAAGGCAAATACACGATGCAAACATGAAAAAAAACGCGTTAACGATTGTAACTCGCTTTATTCGCGATTTAATTTCGTCGAGGATACGCGTTTCATTTTGGGTTAAGGTAGAACGTACCTTAAACCTTAAACGTTCGTACCTAATGGCTCCTTAAACGAGCACGAGGAATTATATCGATTCCAATCGCGTCCGCATTGACATTTAAATCTACCGACTACAATAGACGTAGTAAGGGATGCGTCAACGATCGCCTTCCCATCAAGAGGATTGTATCGTATCTATCTATCGACCGTATCTCGATCGTAAACGTGCAATTTTTTTTCTTCGTCTTACGTTACATTGGACCATCTCAGAAATAACGCGATTTTTTTAATCGCACGAAATAAAAGTCGGAAGGAGAGAGGATAAACTTATCCGTATTAAAAGCAGATAGTAAATTTACCTTGTTCTTATTCTCGGTGCAAGTTTTGAAGGATGCATTATTATGGAAAATAATTATGAAATGAATTATATCGTAAGATTATTAATAACATATTAATAATAAATCGAATTCTCGAAGATAGAGGCACGCGCGTATATTTTGAATTCTTAACGACGTCGTGCATGAGCGACGATCGCGAGGGTACGCAAAACACGTGTATCCCATCGTATTTGAACGTAGATACAACAAGACACGTTAAAATAAGAGAAGTTAAATTAAAAAGGCGAAAGGAGATGCTACAATGCGCATTAACCTCCATTCATCGTTATCTTTCTCCATCCGTCTCTCCCTTTCGCTCGCCGTCGCTCGCGTCATATTGCACTCACTTGCAATTGTTCCGTGGTAATTAACGATATATTTATGCATATAAATACTCGCTTCGGTATGCACGGAACACCGCCACGATGCTCGTGTCTCCCGAAATAAGCGCGCGTAATTACGCAAAAATAATACGGAGAAAGAGGAGCGCGAGATGCGCTTATTCGTCGGTTCTTTTTAAAACGAGCGTACGTTCTTTCGTCTAGTCCTCTGTCTGCCTCTCTTTCGCGTTAAATTAACCGACTTTTAGACCGATTTTATCCGAGCTATCTCCGTTTCCACGCAAATCGATTTACAAGGGCGAGGAGGTTTTCCTTATCGAATAAAGACACAGATCTGTCGCATCTTGACTCATCGATTAGGTTGGTGCGTATGAAATGTCCGATATTTAAGTAAATATTTAAAACTGCATATCTTTTTTCAAAAGCTATTTATTTAATCAAAATATGCTCCATTTTCTTCAATATATTTTTCCCAACGAGATTTTAACCCGTAAAAACTATTCTAAATGCTTAAAAATGTGAAAGTCGGTTGGCAAAAGATCCAATGAATAAGCTGGGTGCTGCAAAATGTTATATCTTAATTCATTTAATTTCACGATTGTTTTGTACGACGTGTTTTCGTGGTGAAGTGTCGTGCGGTATCCATTTATCCACTTTTTTCACCTTGTCAATTTCAAAAAGGTGTCGCAATATCGTCGTGTGATCAACTTTCATTCTGGTAGCAAGTTTCCTTATAGATACAGTTTCCACCAATGCTTTGAGAGCATCATTTTTAACAGACATTTTAGATTTTCCACGCGGTTAATTTTGTAGAAAAAAATCACCAGACCAAAATTCTTCAAACCAACGCTGCACTTTTCGATCGTTAACAGTATTCTCTCCAAACACCTGGTTTATATTGCCTGCAGCTTTTGCAGCATTATTACCAAGTTTATACTCGAATAAAAAGATTAAACGAATATCGGTTGAATTACGAAATTCAAAACAAATAACAAAATGAAAAACTTTTGAAAAAAATCTTCTGTGTTGAAACGTGACTCCGACAATAAATCATAAACGAGGTTATGCGAAAAACAAAAGCATAACGAAAACAGGGAGACGAACGTTCACATCTAATGAAAATCCGACATTTCATACGTACCAATCTAATATTAGAAGAAACTCGATTCGTTGTACGTATCGACGCGTTTATATCGTACGTAAGTAATTATCGTATCGTACTATACATCGGTTTCTAGGCGTTTACGAGGAGGTTTCATGGATATATTTCGATTCGGCGATGATTCTTGCATTAACTTCTCCGAAGCTGAATTAATTTTATGAAGCAAAACGTATTTTAAGTCGTTGACGGAGCATTTCCTCGTCGAAGCGAAGCTCGCGCAAAAAGTGTCTTCGTCCACGATACACTCTATGCATTTCCTTTTTTCGTTGAATGGGAACGCTCGTAAAATTATTTTATAAACATAATAAGTTGGCCCATCGTTCCTTATTACCGAGTTAACGAGCCACTTGTACCGCTGAAGATCCTATTTGGAACGGCGAATTTTATATCGTTGCGATCGTTAACCGTTATAGTCGGGAAACGTGACAACTGAGAAATATATTTTTATATTTCGCGTGTTCTCCGATATCTTTATGATCATATTCCCTAGATACGCGAAAAACAACACGCACGCGTACAAAATACGATTATATCGAAATGTACGAGGTCTCGTTTCACAAATAATTTAGTGTTTAATTAATTTAATCGATTCACCTTCTTCGATTCTAATCTCAATCGAATAATTAAATCTTCGTATTATCGCAATGGACTTTAGTTCGTGGGCTGCTCGAAAGAAGAGAAACATTATTCGCCGGAAATAAAAGTCAACGGATAGCGAGCTACGAATCGACGCCATCGACTTCCTTTTCTTCCTTGGCGCGTGACCCATTTCATCCAAAAATCAAACAAAATATCGCCCTTCTTCCTTCCCAGTCGGTATACGTACATGAATGTACTACCTAGCTATGTACGTACGTATGTACGCCATCGGCTCACGAAATCGTTTATCCGGAAATTTATCTACGACGGACTCCGTGTAGGTGCACTTGTGGTAGGGTACGTCGATGTCCGAGCGCGGTATCTGTCTCTCGGTGCCGTGCGACTTCGCATCGTCTCTTCTTTTTCTTGAAACAAAAATGCGGAAAGAGACAGAGTCGACGTCATCGACGATAACTGCTGCTGCGACGACGACGACCGGGGTTGCTGCGGTTACGCGAAACGGTAACAACGAGAAAGTAATAACCACGCTGTGAAATGACAAATTCGCTCCAAATATTGCGAGGGAATGTCGGGCGCATCGTAAATCCGCGTTACGGCTATAATGCGAAGGAACCACCACTGTCGTCGCCTCCGTCAGTGCCACCATCACCGCCAACCTCCCCTTGCAACAACGATTTTCCACTCGACGCTCAGTGTGCCACTCGCGAAAAGGGTTTTGCAATTTGCGTCGGTAGCATACGAACGACGATAACGCGAGAGATCCTCCTTCCTAGGAAACTCGTCTCTCCTCGACGTCAACGAGTCGTTTTTCCTTAATGAACGTTATCACGGCTCGAGGATCGACTTGACCTCCCAACTGTTCTGATAAAATCTGACTTAAATGGGAAAAAGTTGACGCGACTCTCGGCGGATCGTCGCTGAACAGCGTGTTAAATTTTAATTAGCGGCGGATATCGCCGTCCAACCGGGAAAATCTTGTTTAGTCCCGCTTGTGAATAATCGATAACGGAGAACTTCTCGAATCTAACGATATTTACGAAATTTAAGAAAATCGCATGATTTCGCGAGCGATCATCGCCGTACGACACGAGTCTTTGTGAGATCGCTTTCATCGCTGCTGCCGCGAATTTTTTCATTTAGATTATTTTTTACTCTGATCGGTCGAAATCGTACCGCCACCACATTCTCCGATATAAATGGTACACTTTAGTCAATTCTTTGATTTTTAATGTCGATCGTAACATCGAGATAACGAGAATTAAAAGATAAACGGGCCTGGCAGTCGTCGAGTTATGGTTCACAACGGAATTAACATACCCGAATACGCGCTTATATTTCTTCTCTCATCTTTCTTCGGTGTCTGTATGGATTGCTCGTAAAATCTTGCTCGTCGCGCACTAGAAATTTGCCCTTCCGGTTGATATTTTTTCGGTGGTCGCGTAACCATAAATTTTCTACCACCAACGACGGAGGAGTTCCTAAGTTATTGCGCTCACCCGGTAAGAAAGTTATTTTATGACGAGCGCGTATGTAAAGTCGTAAATGAGCGGTTCCCTTTTAAGAGATGCACTTTATCGAGCCGCTGCGACGATTATAAATATTCGCGTATACGAGACGGTCCACGGCGTATAAACTACATCGAAACGTTCCTTATTTCGCCATAGATTCGATCGTGATAGACTAGACGTGATCATCGCGCCAAACGATATTGCTATCGTACGAGTTTTTCGGAAAATGCATGCCGCTACCTACTTTTACGGTTTCTTGATTTAGGCTCGCTGCTATTCTATCGCCTTTGATACCTTTTCAGTGTATCCACGTTTCTCTTTTTTTCGAAGCCTGCAGCCTCGTTTCCGCTACAAGATAAACATGACAATGCAACGCGATAACTTATTCCGGCATGTTTGACGAAATATCGTGTTAAAAGTTTAAAAATCTGAAAAAAGTGATGTATAGAAACAAATGGTATTTTCTTTTATTTAGAAATAATTTTAATTGGATGCTTGCTTATGCGCTATCCTTTATCGTGCGGAGATTCAATGATTAAATAAGAAAAATAAAATCAAGCATAACCCACTACGCGTTCCATAAGTAAATAGGAAAATTTGCTGAAGCCTCGATGAAAAAGCTCGAGATATTATTTTCCTGCGATGCAATTTACATTATACATTTCACGACGCATTAGCGCGTTGTCTCTTTACTAGATGCAATTTCAAGAAGAATGCAGTAACGTGAAATTCAATCGTAACCAAACGACAGTAGCCGTCGTAAATAAACATGAACATTTGTTGAACAACGAAAAAAAAAAGATTAAATCCCTGCTCCGTTATACAAGTTTTATTTTACCGACCATTTCGAATTAGCGTAAAGTAAAAATCTCAAATACACGCGTATATGCGAAAAACTTTGTTGGCAATGTTAGATTTTGCGTCATGACTTCGCGATCGTAAATGCAAGAACGAGGTATCTCCGTAAACCGTCTCGTTTGTAATCGATAGCGATGAAAGGAGAGACGAAGATTCCTTGCAAAAGAGCTCCAACGGAATGAAATTGCATTTGCGTGAAAACGCGACATCATCGACTTTTCTCTGCTTTGTTCTACGGCGTTTCTTCATTGTCTTCCGTTCGATTCTCGATTCTTCTTCGTCTCTCCTTACTTCGTCGCGGAAATAAAGACAAACCGCTTCGACCAACCGATTCCAAAGACCAACGGCCACGATGGTTGCATACGACTGCGCGGGATTATTTTAAATCCTTGTAGAACGCGGCTCCCCGACTCGACTGAAGTCTGATGTTTTATAAATATCCGTAGATTTCACGTGTCGAGGTTTAAAGCAATTTCAGCGGAGATGGAACGGCCGGACGATCCTTGAATTTAAATTCGGTCAGAATTTTACTTCAGTGGCGCGTTTACATCGAGTTGCGCGATACGAACGTATACGAGTACGTATTTACGTGTATACGCGCGTACGTACGTACATTAGCCGGAAAACCTTGACAAAGCTTTTTAGCATATCGCGGCGATTCGCCGTAGCAAAAGGCGCGCAAACAATGTTTTTTCACTTCCGTGTTATCATTCGCAGACGATACCACAATCTATGACGTTGGTGACAACTCCATCACGACACGCAATCTATCAGACAAGCTAAAATTACTACAAGAATGGCTACGGATAAAGAAAATAACCATTAACCCACACAAAAGTAAAAACGTATGCTTCGCACTGAATAGACAGGAAGAAAAAGACGTGTATTTAGATCAAACTGTTGTACCATAAAAACGGAGACGAAATATCTAAGCACAATACTAGATAAAAACGTTAATATCGAGCTGGCACATAAAACACATTACAAAGAAAATAGAACAGGCTACAACATAGTTAGACTGGCTAATTAAGAGGAGATGAAAACTTGAAAAGATAATATGCATAATAATAGTAAAACCAATTTGGAAGTATGAAGTACCCCTTTGAAGTACAGCTGCAAAAAGCAATATTAAAAGAATCAAATCTGCACAGTCCAAAACACTTGGAACCTATCGGACAAACGCCTTCGCCGAATCTAGGGTAAAAGTGAAATAAGAATAAATGCACTCATTTATGAACAAACAATGCGCACGTTAGATAAATAAAAGACGCGTAGAAAGTCTCGGACTAAGTCCAATGCGTGTGAAATGAAAATAAATTTTTAAAAAATGTTTGTTGACGAGCGCTCGCCAGAATCGTGGCTTCGAAAAAAGAAAAAAAAAAGAAACGTTGTTTCTCATACCTATAGCCATACGATCCGCACTCAACGTTTCGTTGCACCTTCGATTCTTAGGTCGCGCATGGTGCAATTTGAACGTTCGTCGAAAATTACAATCTTCGAGGAACATCGCGGTCGGATGCATCCGCGATTCAAAGATCGATAACGGCCATATCGCGCCGTCGTAAAGCTTATTCGCGTATCGGTGGGCGTTCCGTATTACGGGAGAAAAGCGGAAGAGAAGTTCTCCCTTCCTCTCCTTCTCTGTTAAAGAATCGCAGAAGTTCGAGGATCTGCCGGTGCTCGAAAACAGCTTCGAATGCTCGTTGCACCGTGCTAAACGTCGAAAAGTATGCAGCGAGAAAAGACGAAAAAGACGAAGTGGAGAAGATAAGAGAGAGAAGGAAAGAGGAGATGAAAATAGCGAAAGACAGGCAGACGTTAAGAACGAAAGCACGAGCCTGCTTTTTGCAAAATTTAGGCGAGGACAGAACTCGTGGAAAGTCGTGCCTGTAACGCTCTGTACATGCTGCTGCAGGCTGCGCTCGTGTTCAAACTTACATTACCGTGCTCGGATGCGGAACGTTTCGCAACAGTTCCCGCGACCGACCGGGGACAAGGATACGCGCTACGTCACTCCTACACGCGCGAGGAGACTTTGTGCAGCTGCGCATGTATGGGCCTACAAACACGAGGACGAAACCACATCGACATCGCGGTTATAATATGTATACACACACACACACATGTATGTATGTATCTATGTATCTATGTATGCATGCATGTGAGTATATATGTTCGTTCACGAATAATACGAAACGTCTGCGTGTCCGAATGTTGGTACATGGATACGTAGCAGTGCCTCGAAGGTAAAACGCGCGACCGCGTCACGACGGAAACGAGCTAATAAACGTGGAGAGTTAATACCTTTCTTCGCTGTTTTAGAAACGACGGAGAAAGAACGGAAAGGGTGGAAACGTGGGAACGTTCGCTTTCCAAGGTATGCTGCTTGTTTTTGTTTTTTTCTTCTTTTTTTTCGCATTTCCTGATCGATCGTTCGTGGCACGGTAAGACGATTCGGTACCACTGCCGAACCTGGTCGTTGTTCTTCGATCGACGAGAGTCGCGACTAATTGCTCTTCACGCATGAATCGAAGGCACCCTGCACTAACTACGAGTGCGCTTTGTCAAGATATGCTCTCGACGTTAATAAACCGAATGAAACTAATTTAACGGTGCATTATCTTGCGCGCTTCGCCCGAAATGATTTAAACTAAATTCATAATCCGATTAGAATCGTATGGGGATTCGAACGGCGAGTTTATCCGTGTCTAGCTTAAATCCTTTGGATCGTCGACTGGGTAGGAGATACGTAGGAGATTCGAATCTCGGTAGTCTCGATTATTATTGGAGCCGATACGGGAACTATAGTCGGTTGAAGGGTAAGAGCCGGGGGAAGAGGAGAAATTTTCAGATAATCGAGTTAGCAGGGTACAGACACAACGAGGATAATAATCGTTCGTTACGCGACGGTACGCGAAGTAGTCGTAGATGTTCTCGCGTGGACGATCTACGTACGTACGTGTAATATATATTTATTAGTGCATATCGTTTCCGATAGAAAGGAACGTTGAACGTTTGCCTTCATCTACTTTTTTGCTTTTGGTAGAACGGTGATTTTCGCTACAATGCACGGAGAATGGATCTATATTCGACGAATGATACGTCATCGATTTTATTAAATCCTGTCACGAAGTTTTAAATTAACGAAAATGAAAATATCGTAAAAAAAAAACATCGGCGTTTAAAACGTTATACGCACTGCGGCCATTTATCGGGACAATGAACCAGCTTTACAAAAATATCAACGGCAAGAAAATATATATCGCAATAGAAATGAGCGCCAGAGCGAGCTCCTACCTTTGATTTAAATAAAAAAATTTAGAGTAATTAACAGGTTAAGGGGTGGAGGTAAATTTTAAAACGTGTTACTCTCGCGATAATTATATTCTGATTAACAAGAACGTCTAAAAACTTTTAATTGAATCGCGTTAAAATTTTAATTAACGCGATACCTATATTTAAATAATAAAAATGTATCGTCGATGAATTTGAACAGTTTTGGTAGTTGTATCACGTTTTAAACGCATTTTAATCGGTATTTCGCTAAATCGTTCCGAGAAAACACAGAGTCTACGTTCGTCTCGATCGTGATAGTTTATAAATATACCTAAAAAAAAAGAGAAGTCTTTCTTCCGGGTCTTTAATTCCAACAAAATGTCATTTTGCTATTTTTACAATCACATGACACTGCACGAATACTACCATCGACACTTACTTTGGACTTATATATGTTATCCATTTTTTGATTCGAATCCTTTTTACGAGGACTATCGGTTGGTAAAAAAATTAGTTCTTGTCTTTTATAATCTTTTATTCTAGTAAAATCCATTATCGTTTAGTGTTACGAGTCACTTTGGAGACATTCCTTCAAAAATCATATCTCCTTCTAGACTGCATGGAAAACTCTACCATCGTAAAAAAATACAGAAGTAAAATATTACCTGAAAAACGTTGTTATAAACTATCCAAATATTTGTGAATTCGTTCAAACGCGAACCTTTCAATATCTCGAAACGAAGAAAATATATTTAACTCGGACCACTTTTATAATCAAGGGCATGTATGTTGCATGATAATACCAGTACTCGACTACAACCGTACGGAGGAAAAACAAAAAAGAAAGACACCTCCGGCGAGAGGACACGTTAAGGACATCGCGATACTGATCGTAGCGCGTACCGTAACCTGGTCAAAAGAGCAAAAACGATTCACCGTGCAATCAGCATCGAATTTCGATCTCTTGTTCCCGCGGCGGTTAGACGGCGGTTCCATCGAACGAAGAGGATCGTCGTATCTTCACTGACGACAAGGACGACGAGGACGAAGACGAGGCATCGAAACCGTCGAACTTCTGCGGCGTTATCGCGTGCAACTTAGCCACCGTCGATAACCCAGAACGACGCCTGCCATTAGGCAGGCGAGGTTGCTGGGGTACGAGGAGCGCCTCGATAATAGCCCACGATAGACGTCGATCGATCTATTACCCTCGCGTCGAAGTGATACCCCTCACTGCGATCCTCTCGAACGATTCGTGCTGCTTGTGATTATCCAGCGACTCTTTTTAATCGAGGCGAGGATCGAGAACAATCCGCGCGATCAAAACGTTCCATTCGCTGCTGTCCGTCAGTTTCCTTGCCACTCTGTCGTTCACACGCCATATGCACCTCAGAATTACAATCAGCAACACCGCAAACTGTTTTGAGTGAGAATAATCCAGCAACCAAAATTAACCCACTCGCTACCAACGTCCTATCCGCCATGACACTCCCGTTGAAGGAGATGCCGTACCGGAAATAAACACGTTGCGCGAGAACGAGCGTCAGCGGTTGGATTTATGCCTGACTGCGCCATAAGTTGCTTTAATACTTTTCGTATGTTGTCATTATTTGCTAGTATTAAGTTGTCATCCTCTGACTTCTCCGAATAATCCAGATTTGCCTTAACGCGTCTTTTTCTGTTATTTGCAATCGTGTTTTCGGTGTTAGCCGCACACCGCTATCGCTATCGTGGTGGGTTAAAAAAAGTTAAAAAAAGATAACAAACATTTTTTTTAATTTTAACAAAATATGTTCTCCGTTGTGTCTTTAGAAGCACAAGAAAACATAGAAATAACTTTTTGAATCGTTAAAATCGGTGGATTGGCTCCCCCATCAGCTGAAAGGTAAGGAAAAATAGGTCCCCAACTAAGGGGTTAACCTTCTTCTCACCACGAACGACTAAAATCGCTCGCCACGAATCGCTGATCACGAACATATGCCAGACGTAAGAAACAAACCCAAACCGCCGCGAACTGCTTGCACGAGAAACGTACGGTTGTGGCTTGGTACCCATTTCAGTAGAAATGGTCTAGCAACCAGACTCGCGGTAGCAAAAGGTTTAACATCGATCGGAAGGCTCCATTAGCGAAACGACGAAATATTCCGACGCGCCTAATGTTTGCACTAATTTTCTTCTTATTATATTGCCAATTTTGTCTATCTTATCTTTGTATACGCGTTGTAATAATTTTTGTATTAATTTTTGTAATAATTTATGGCCCAACGAAAGCAATTTTAAATGCTACTCGGTGAAAAGATAATTGCATTCCTACTCAAAAAAATCGTGAGACGCGCGTCACTCGAGGACGCTTTTATCGAAGCGCAAAGATCGAAGACATCGATAAAATCGAGTAGCCTCGTGAAAAGTGAAACATCTTCGTTTCTCGTTTGTATTCGATCCTTTTCTTTTTACTCGAAGCACACTTTGTATTCGCTTTGTATTCGCCATCGACAAATGTCATCGACCCCTCTCCATCGAAGAGACATTGCAAGAGAGAGAGAGAGAGAGAGGGGCGAGGTACCAGTAGAAAGGTCCGAGACAAGCGAGCCGGTAACGGCCTTAATCGTAACGCTTGCGTTTCGAGATATGCTTGTAAACCGACCGACGCGTGTCCAGGCGATAAAGGCTGCTTTCGTTCGGTCCGTGGAAACGGATGGTACAGTATTGACTTACGCTTCGATATTCAGTTTCTTGAATAAAACAACAGTTTCGCCTGTTCAAAGACGCCGTGTATTCGAAACGATTTCTTTCTTGCAGTAACGTGCGTCTCTGCCGTACGTTGAGGATCGACTGGTAACACTCGAGTACATCGGTGTCGCGACACGTGCACGAGTCGCCTTTGCCGATCTAGGATATAACCCTTCGAACCTTGGCAGAGCTAAAAATGTCCCACCTTTTCTATACTTAAATGCGCATGATGGAATGTTTTTTATACCACCTCGAAAAATTTAAATTACTCGAACCTACCTACGCGTTTAATTGTATGTTCCTTTCAACTTCTTTTATCAATTTTATTCGATTCATTTTTCTATCGATCAAATCGATCGAGTCGAGGTAAATCTAATTTGTTAAATTTGATAAAAATAAAATGTCTGTGCAACGTGTCTCATTGTCTAAAATTCCATTCATCAAATAATTGAACAAGAAAAAGTAGTCGTGGAATACGACTATCGACGTAGTAGTTTCCCGTTAGAATGGTCAGACCGAAATACGTGTAACTGTAGTCGCGTATAAGTAGTCATTAACGAGACACCGATTCGAGTCAGAGGATTTAGCGTCGAAGCTATGAAAGCACGACGATTTTTACGAACACTGCACTTCCTTCTTCCTATCTCGTTGACGTACTAAATGATTAACACGTCGAATTTTCCCGAGTGAAATTCGAATAAAAATTAACTTATGCGACTCGTCTGTAAAAAAGAAGCATTTTGTTTCGCAACTAATCGCAAATGCCTGATCGAGTTCGGTACGATAAAAAAAAATTGCAGGGAGTCGATCGTTAAACTGCGTCGACTTAATGTTGAAATTGCAAGATTCACTCGATGAAAACGGTTGCATACGCGATACGAACGACGGACACGCATATAATCCGCGCATATCTACGTGAGTACGTACGTATATACGGGTCGAATCTGTGCGTATAAATGGCACGTATATGCTTACGTACACCCTCCTTGCCGTATTTACGTACGCAGAAGGGACACGTATATACGTACGTAGGAGATCGTGGCCAGCCAAAAGCCCCGGCTCATATACGAGTGTTTAGACTTTAGGATGCACGTGGGAACGTGCGAATCCGGAGGACGCGGTAACCAGTATTAGGATCACGTGCAGATTTGGCGAGGTAAGACCCTATCTTATGCGTCCCACGTACGCTCATCTCCGAATCAGAAACCCGTCATAAACGATGCAAGGGGATACATACTCTCTTCGAGAACCAACTCGTCCAAGATCCACAACCGTGAAATCTTCCACCGAAAATCTGCTGGAAATAGCGCTCTAACCTACCTCGTCACCTCAACTTAACATCACGCGACATCAAAGTGTCCGCCGTTCCTGCGACACACGCGCGAGTATGTATGTGCACCTTTCCCGGATGTCTTTCGAACTGAAGCACATTTTTCGATCCTACGATCACGATTTGGTAATTGACAAAACGAGCTTTTTCTTTCTTTTTTTTAATTTATCTCCATTAGACGTGCATTGGTCACAGATTAGAACCCGTTTTACACCACGTGTCTTACTTTGATTGTTCGCTCACTCATTCGTTCCTCTTTCACTTCCAACTTTGATTCGACGAAAGTACCGGACGCCTGTCCAGTAGGTGTCTTTTAAGGGTAGATTTAGTACAGTATTTGACTATCGGATTTTGGGATGGACAATGGGAGTTTATCTTTATCCAATGCCTTTCGTTAATTTTTTCTGGTTTCTTCTATGACTAGAATGTCCAGATTGGTTTTGTACCTTCGTTAGCCAATATAATTGTTTTGTGACTAGTGCCATTTTTTTGTAATATGTTTTACGTGTGTGCTCCATGTTAACCTTCTATCTAGTATTATACCAAGATATTTTGTCTACTTGTGGCCTCGTATCTTGGCATAACTGTCTTCTTATTCCTGTGAAGCATACGTTTGCACTTTCATGCGATACTCGTAATTTTAAGTATGGTATTTGCTTTTTCTTTATCCATTCCCATAGTAATTTGTTTGTTAGGTTACGTCCTGGCCAAAAGAAGTGCACACTTTCATCGTAAGATTTCAAGTTTGATCAAGTAAGTATATATGAAAATGGAAACAATAAAGTCGCACGCTGCACTTAAAAAGTGCGGAAAAAGGTTATCGAATTGATTATTCGATTAGGGCAATATTTTAATGTACTTTCATCCGTTCATCACGCTCAAGATTCTCCTGATAGCACGCGCGACAGAGAGAGCAAAAGTGTGAACGAGAAAGAGAGCAAGAAATAGTGAGGTAACTTCCTTCCATTCTCTCAATCATTCTCTCTCTCTCTCTCTCTCTCACACACACACACACACACTCACACACACACGCCCAACCAGCTATCTTCTCTCCTTTAAACTTTCCTGTTTCCACGTTACGTGGAATAGGTACGGCGTCGGTTCGATCGACGGTAGACATTATATCAAACGTGCATCCATCCAGCCGTCTATCAGTCCGTCCGTCCACCCTTTTGATCCGTCCTACCATTCGTCCGTGTATATCGATGAGCACCCTTCCTCCCTTTGCCGTTCTTCCCTCTTCTTCTTCCCAACGCCACGATAGAAACAAGAATATCCTATATTCCGTGCATTTTATTGACGTGATATTGTCCTCGATCCGTCGCGAATCGTTGACGAATCAAGCCCCACCGCGGATGATATACCTATATATACGTTCGTAGACTTACGTGTTCGCCAACACGCGATTTCGACACTCCAATGCCGGTGCTGCCGACCCCTGCTGGCATTGCTATAGTTATCCGATATACAGCGCCCGAATATAGAGATTAAAGGTAATTCGTTGAAAACAAACCAATGTCTTTAAGAACATAAGTGGTTACTCGATATGTTACTCGCGATCAGTATCGTTGCTTGTTCTCCTATTTTATTTTTTTATTTTTTTATCATTATGAAAAGTTAAAAGCATCAAATGACAGTCTTGATCCTCATCATTCCTACTGTGCCTCTAGAGTATCCTCGATATCAAGCGTATAATATAAATATTATATACACGCATGTTTAAGAGGATATGTAAATATATTTTTACCGATTCCCGCTTATCTTATTGTTTATCGTGCACGAATACGTTAATACATTTACGGTAAATCGCGTATCTCGTAAAGAATGGCATTAAAGTTAGCAGCTGGCTCCTGTACCTTCCATCCCCAGAAATGCAGATATTCTTAGAACGTATGAACCGAAAGGCGTTCTTTCTCCAATTCCTGTAGATCAAAGAAAAAAAAGAGGAAGAGAATGAAAGAGGGACAAAAAGCTTTTAACGTTTGAAAAAAATTCGTTGCCCAACTGGAAACGTCGCTTTCTATCGTGAAAAGTACATACGCGGGTTTCTAAGAGCGCGTATGCGTGCTTGCGTGTTCATTTCGAGACATTTCCCGAGAGAATCTCTCTCGAATGAACGCGCGTCTTCGTTGTACGCGTATCCGTTGTTCTTTCGCACTCATCGTCTCTCGCCTGTAAAAAGCAACGTACCGGAGAAGAAAAAGCCACGCCACAATCGCTTGTTCCTTCGCACGTACTCGTCTTCATCGTGCCGGTCGATTTATAACCACGGTTTGCATTCGATTCTCTTGAATTATAACGTTCAATATTGATGGAAATTTGAATGATCGGATATGCGAATACCAGATACGTAAATATGTAATTGAACGTAGCAAAGATGTATGAATAGCATCCGATCTCGCCTTTCAGCGAAGTGATATCCACATGAATTTGTGCTAGTGCGTTTCCGATGCGTTGCCGATAGCAAAACCAACGGTTTATCGTTATTACGATTCTAGTGCGCGTTCCTAAACTTGATTTGCCACGATAAATGCACCTTTCATTGATCAATCATAGACGGGCAAGTATTTTATACTCGGCTGTACACGTCGCGCTTACACGTTACTGCTATCTTCTCCGAGAGAATTTCTCTAGCATTTTTTGAAAATTAAGATAGGATCGTGAAACATAGGCTTGGGCATGGCGGCGATTTAACCGAAAAAGCTGATGACTGCGACGACTGGATGTAGTATGGAAAAAAATGAACAATGTAGATACGCAAGCTTCGGAGGGAACAAAAAGCGGGAATCCTACGTATTGATAGGTTGCCTGGGAAACGGAAATGAAAGTTATTTCTTTTTCTTATTTTTGAAAGTTATAACTTTTACAATCTTTCTGCATTATTTTAAACGCAATGGAGCTCGATATGAAGAAAAAACATTATAATTGCGAATCGACTTAATGCAATATCGTTCATCTCGTTCTCGTGTTGAAGCTATCAATAAGTGAGACAGAGGAAAGGAGAGAAATAGAGACATATCGATTTCCACGGCATAGTCGAGAGTCCTCGTCCCTCGAACAAAGAACGCTGTCCGATGTTTCGATCGCTCGCTGTCATACGCAATAACGAATGCAATTATTCAATGTAATGAACCGGATTGTACTTAATTTGTACTCCTTGTTCAACGTTGCATATTATTCTATAACGATGAAACAATTCCGGAGAAATCCGCGCATTTGAAATTCTACCGATGATATTTTCACTCTGTTTTATCCCTTTAGTCACTCGATGGAAAACGCATTGAAGATTCGCAACAAGGCAGATTTTGCGATCGAAAACAAAGGCTCTTAGCAATATCCCTCCCACGATTGCCTCGGCAGTCTCTTCAACCAAAATAATTAGAACCGTCCGAAAAACGAAAACGCTTATTCCCAAATTCGTATCTGTAGTGGTATTATCGAATTAATATGGCGATCATTTTCCCGTTGGAACTCAACGATATCTCCTTTCATCCGTTCGATTTCAGTTTATAATACGTAACTTCAATTTCTATAACTATAAAAATAACTATAAAAATAATTTTAAAAATGCTCTCGATGGCAGATAAAGTTATGGGAAAAGGTGTTGTGTTATGCTGAAGCAAAAATAAATTGCCTGAAAGTACGTGTGCTCAATGCAAAAAAAATATCTGTACCGTATTTATCCCAGTCGTCACACTTTTGACGACTTTTATTATTAAATTATTTCGTGAATTCTGGTAAAAAGGCTCACGATGTCACGATAAGACACGGACACGCGAAGGTAATGAATTATTTGTACGAGTACACAACAAATAGGAAGTATATTCTGTACATCCAAGAACAGTGTTTGACGATTATTAATTATATCTGTACCACGTTTCACTTCATCATGCTCTTGAAGCGCATAACTTTCAAAACTGTACTTTTTTTTGTCAATGATTAATACGAAAGTAAGAGAATAACGAACAATATTTTGACAACGTTTAATTTAGCGAAGAGTCTACGTTCATTAATCATGAAAATATGCATATACATAATATGCACCACAGGTCTCGTATAAATCCAAATTGGTTAAGACAAATTCTCATCAACGCCCGTGGAGTGTTAAAGTGTGGTACAATTTAAAATAAACGTAAATGATACGTTCTTGAATGAAAGATTACCAAAATTGTTAGAAGAAATTTCATTAAAGGGTCGATCAAGAATGTGGTTCCAACAAGACGGATATTCTCCGTGCTCATTTTGCACCGGATACGCGTCAGATCTAAATGATAAATTTCTCGAAAAATGAATTGGACGCGGAGGGATGGTATGTTCGCCTGTTCGCTCCCCTGATCCGACGCATCTTGACTTTTTCTTATAAAGTATGATAAAAGATATTATGTACAGAAATATTTCGACAACGATCGAGAAAAGATACGAAAGAACGGATTTCAAATGCCTGCGCGAACATACCTCCAGGCATAATGCAATAGTATCAGCAACGCATGAGTTTACTACGCGATTAAATAAGTGTATCGAGTTTGAAAGTTAAGCTTTTGAGCACACATTGAAGTAGTAAATAATGCAAGTAACATATTTATTATCTTTCTGTACTTGTCAAGGGCAATTGAAAAGGATGGAGCAAATTGCGCGTCCTTTTTTCTTTCCCATTATCCTCAAATATGACGTGTCTGAAGCTGCAAACCAAAACGGAGATGACATCTCTGTTACTTATATTTCTATCGTACCCTTCATTATTAAAGTGGAAATATCATTGTTACGAGGAAGCAATTGGGAAAGAAATACGGAAAAGAAACGAGAAATACAAAAATTCCGCATAGATAAGGGGAAAGCATTTCTCGAAGTACGATGAAAGGAATCAATTTAAAAGATTCTTAGGGGAAATAAGAAAAGAGAAAATTGAACTTTGAATTCCGACGTTGCGCTGAAAGCGACGATCAAACTTGAATTTCTTTGGTTGAAATATTTACTTTGATTATGGCTAATGAAAAAGATACGGGATCAACGAAGCGAATGCCAAGCGTCCTGTCGAGCGCGAATATTCGCAACGATCGTCCTTCGAGAATACCGACGGAAAGAGAGAATACAGCAGGAGAAAAAAACAGATTGCAAGGTGAATGTCGATGGAAAAAAATATCGACGATTTATTTATCCGTTGAACAAGGCGAGGTAGAGCGTGAGATGCGAGCAAAACGCAAGCGCGTATAGTTTACGTCCAGGGATGACTCTAAAGTCGGTTGACACGGTAACGATACGATGGACGAAATACTCTGGAGACCATCGGTTCCGTCATGGAGCGAAGCGTCATCTCGGAAACCTCGTTGCACTTCTCGAAACAAGAATTCGTACAGTTCGGCAAAACTGTCGAACATCGGTGCGCACCGAATATCTTGACATACACGTGTGTAGGTCTGTCTTAAGAAAGTAAACTACAAAGTATCGTACTTGGAAAAAATTGGATTTTCGTACGAAGTTTGTGTTCGCTTCGTTCTACGACGCACCATCACTATAGGTTTTATGTTTTATTTATACCGAATTTTAGTGCATTCTTGATCTTAGATTCTAATAGTTTACAAACTGCATACTTCCACCTAAATTATTTCTATTTTTTCTAATTTTATTTTGTTTTAGTTGCAAATGTCTAGTGCAAGAAGAACGTCGCATGAATGAACTTGAATGATTTGTCGTTTAACACGTTGACTGCCATGTTAGTCACACGTGAGCGCAGATTGCTTTGTCTATGACGGTGGATTTCGATAATAGAAGTGCCCCAAAATTGTATACCAATTAAAATAACTGTAAAAATTGAGTGAACATCGTCAATCGACGAATTTTAAATATCGTATCTAATTAGAGAGTAACCATCAGCACGATAAACGTTCTATGAAGAAGCATATGATTTTATATAACCATATTCGTTATTATTCTATTATTACACGGTTAAAATAATGAAAATACTTTCGTGGCGCTCTGGACAAAATATGTGAAATTAGTGGTAAACGTGTTAACTAATTGTATTGTTTTCCGTTTCGCGTTTGCTTCTAGAGCCAACCACTTACTTTTTCATACATTCACGCAAGCGTGTATCAAAAGTTCTCGATCACTCGTACCCCCAAAAAACATTGAACCGCTTCTTACATTGTACTTGTAGTAACGAAGAAATGCAACGAACGGAGGTTCCGCGGGATCGTAATATTACAAGGTACGTACTACAGCGAATAAGGTTGCCATTACTACGCGAATTGAATCGGTGCGTACCACACACCGGCACGAGTTTTCGGATGGCACGCACCAGCACTTGATACTGTCGGAATATCAAGGAACGTTTCGAGTCTTCGTAATTGTGTAGAAAGCGGTGCGTCGTGGAATATATTCGTAGAAACGCGAGATAAAACAACGAGTAAGCATTTCCTTGGTAGAAGTTGTTGCAAATTATTCGAAAGGAGGGTTACGAGACTCGACAAGGAAGCGAAGTATTAGCTTATGTAAATACGATTACGGCGACAACGAGGAGGACAACGCAAAGATAAATAGAAGGTGCTAACGAAAAAGCTCGCGCTTCACCGAAACACGGGATTTAATAAATCATTCTTTTCGTCGGAATTAATGATTAACGTAATCCGCAGCGACGAGATCCAGTCGCCTCGTTGAAAATAAAAATTGGAGCGCCACTAGGGAAAATGAGACGTCTTTTCGTCGGAGAAACGCGGTTTCCCGAAGGCACGAAGAGCAGAGCCGACAACCCTAGGGAACGACAAAGACGAGAGGAGAAGAATCGCCTCCGGAGAAATACGACACCGAGATTTACGTTCCTATGAAAATGTGTCGTTAAAGAAATACCTTTTCCGAAGTCGTTAGTTTTTTGCGAGATGACGGGTTATGTAGCAAGCAGCGAACCCACATTTTCCTTTTTCTACTCCGCCTCCTTCTCTCCCGTTCCGTGGAAAATCTTTGCCGTGGTCAAATTCACGACGTACCGACGCAACTATCTTAGTCGGGGGAGATGACACTACCTATTAAAGTTTCTCGAAGAAAATGAAGTTTACGTCACTCGAACTTACTTCGTCGTGCGGCTAACTCGATTGGACGATCAAAGATATTCGTAACGGTCTTGGTAATAGATGTTTCCTTTATGCGCGTTTCCCTCGGTACGCGAAAGCTCTTGCCCGCAGGGTAAGGCTGTTATTTTCTAGGTGAATTTTTTGAAACGCGACAAAATGCAAAATCGACATCTTTGATACGAATTCAACGACATACGTGGCAAGCGACGTTCGACTCCCTCTTTCTTCAACACTTACCACGTTAACTTTGAAATTTCAACGTAACGAATGCTATGTAGACGTACGTCAGTACCACTGCAAATTAGGCATTTTTATCGACGGAGATTTCCCGAACAGCCCAATATCGGAAATCGCGTGCTACGATGCGCAGTTCGCTAGGAAAATCTGTCGCTAGGTAAATACGAATTCAGATAAGTAATATTACGTCTTTCTCTTTCGCTCCTTCGAAACGATTTCTTACGATCGATCGATCGAACGAGGATTATCCGGTACATCGGAACGGTAATCTCGGTCGACGCGATTCGAATTCCTTTAAATTTTTCCGGTAGCGCTGAAGCACGATACCAGTAATGCTGCAACGAGCTTGAGAAATCAATACGCCGAGAAATCAAATTCCTCATGCGTACCATGGAATTTTAATACTTCAAAGAATCTCAAGTTATCGGAACCAATGCTCTTTATCGAACCATGTAAATCCATCGGCGCGCACCGTAACGCCGCGTAAACTGACATCTTTATTCCGGAAAATGGAATCGCATAATCAAGGAATTTCGATCGATCCTTAACACGGGCTGCCGCCATTCGTAAAATCTGCTCGATGCTATAACGGAGTCTCCCTGTCCGACTCTCTATCGCCGTCACTCCTTGCTATCAATTTATTCGTTCCGTGTAGATTCACTGCGTCTTGGGAACTCTCGTTCGTCAGTTCCTCGTTGCGACGAAAGTTTCAGCCTTAGAAGGATTCCACTCTACAAATATAAATTTTCATTGGTCGCTTTAACGCTGACACCTCGGATTTGAATGCAAGGAACGCTCATCGACGCGTGACCGTAGTCTCCTCTGCCGGAGAAAGGGTTACGTCCCTTCCTCGTCCGTGCTTACCCTTCGCGTCAGTCGCGTTACCCGTATATATTATTTACAGTCACGCGCATGCCCATGTGCCTCGGACAAACGTATGCAGGGTAATTTATTATCGTGCATACTTCGAATAATACGCCGAGCAAGAGCGAATACTCTTAGGTGGCTGCGTGATATCGAAAGATATCTCGTCGCTCGACATAAAAAATGCATTAAACTATTCGCGTCTAGACACCCTAGGTATTTTAATTTTAAAAATTCATCAGCGCTTTTATATCGAGGAGAAAGGAAAAAAGGTCAAAGTACAGAGTGTAAAAAAAATCTTTGGTCTTGGGTGTCACCTACATCTTCGAATCGACAAAGAGCTACGAGTAAAAGATACGATAAAATTGTTCTTCGCTTCGAATTTCAAGGTAACATTTTTTTTATTGCATTGTATTCGAAGCGTCGTGGAGTCAAAAAGTGTCAAAGTAGCCATCGGTTAAAATTCTAAACGGCTAACTTCAGATACACGGTTTCTTTGACACTTGTTGTTCTCATGATGCATAATATACAATGGAATAATGCCGAAACAATTTCGATTAATGATCCATGAGATCGACGTCGAAAATTTAGTGAATTCAATCAATAATGTAGGATTGGGTCTTCGTGACGATCAAGCGTGAAGGCCCATTATTGCCAGTACCTAAAATTCGAGCATCAATAGCGTTATGATCAAAATGCTCGAACGTCGTAGAAGAGCCGATTAAATACCAGTTAAATACTTTCCTATTAAATATATTACATATTTCCCACAATGACGAAAAATATTACAATAAAATTCGAGCTGAAGAACAATTCTTCTCCGATCCGAGAATGTATTGTAGAATATACGCAACACGCAAGAGCTCCTAACCCGGGACTTTAAGAAAAAATAAAAAAAATGTGCCTACGACAAGCAAGACGAAACATTTCGTCGCTAGTTTATCGCACGCCGCTTCTTAAGTGCACAGCTCGTCACCCTGGTCGACAGGCACGCGTCGTCCCGCGTTAGATCCTTGCGCCGTTCTTTCTGGCATCGGAGCTGTCCGCTGGTATCATAGCGAACTCCACTCGCGAATACGTTGCAGAACAGTTCGTGCGCGAAGGAGAGAATGCCGCTCGACGTAGCGCGGACGGACGAACGAACGCGTATCCGCATCGCACTTCGGGAAACGAAGTGAGACGTGCAGCACGCGAGATGCGATGCACGGCACCGATCGATGCGTTTCGCTCGAGCAATGCACGCCGCGCCGCTCGTACGTACCGCCTCCGTAACGTGTACCTCGCGAGCGAGGTAAGAGGGAGCCGGGTTCCTAGCAGCGCGGCACGAGGATAATGACACTGCATCGCCTCTATGCAAGGAAATCTAGAGAGTTAATTAGGAAGCGCCACGATATCAGACGTTGGTGGTGGTGGTTAGAGCGATGGCAAGGCTACAGCGACGGTGTAAGGTACGCGAGGGTGATGGTGCTGATATTCCTGGTGATGGTAGGGCTGGTAGTCGGCTTCCTCTCTTTCTACCACGCGAAAGAGCCGATACAAGACGCGCGAGTTCTCGAGTGGAAGCGTGGCGGCTTCGTAATCGAAATTTCGAAAATACGCGTCTCGAAGCGTAGTCGAGTTAAACATATCCAATGGTAACGTATATGTATCGAATCAGGCGGTATTCCGAGGTATTCGGACCAAGTGCTCGGATCGAATTTTAAACTTTAGATCCTTAATCAGCTTTTCGTGAATCTTAGGAAAAGTTCATCAGAGGTAAAAACTCCGGGATTTTCCCGTCGCTTTTTTTTCAAGTGTACGCCAGAGGTGGACGGTGTGCTTCCGTAACTTCCTATAAAATTTGACTATCGCGGAGAGACTTCAACGTTCGCATTCCCACGCTTTAAGGACAGAAGTTAGGTATAACACGCCCATACGCGCAAAAAGGTAAACGAGAGAAGGCGAAGAAACGAGCTGAAAATTCCGTATTGAACGCGAAGTTAACGCGCACTCGAGCACGCGTGGACACCGACACGTATACGTACGTACGTATGAATGTATGTATGTACAAATTATCCACGCGAGATAGTCCTATATTAGTCCCTTAATCCCTGGCAATCGACGCCTCCTAGCCGAAGGGATGTCTTCTCGAAGAGTAAGCGACACCGTACTAATTCCTCCTCGCTGCGACGCGTTTCACGTGACGAGCATACGCAGCGTCGTTTTACGTTTTAAGCACAAAGTGGGAAAGTAAATGGATACGTGGGTAAGAAGATAGGCAGGCAGGCAGGTAGGTAGATAGGTAGGTACGGATTTGCAAGAGCAAGATACGCAAAACATGTGTCCTGAAGTTTCACGAGAATCTTCCGCGTTTCTCTTTGGAATAAGCAAGAGGCATCGCTTTACCGCCTTGTCTTTTTAGCTTTCTCTTCTTTCTTTCCTTGGTCGCGTTTTCTCCGTTGAAATGACGAGACGTTTTCGATAGAGAAAAAAAAGTACCAAAAAAACTTTCGATCGTACGACGTTGTCGTTATCGATTCGTTTTTCATGGTACTTATCGATCGAGATTAGATTTCAAGCTATAATTTTGTATCGGGACGAACGCGATAAAAATTCGAAAAAAAATAAAAAGAAGAAGTAAGGAACGAACGATCGTTCTTTCACTGATTAATACTTTCACTCGTCTCTAGGGTCATTTTTTTTTTTTATATACGATTAAAGCGAATATCACGAAACGTCGTATCGTACGATTACGTCGTTTTACAGTGGCGAAATAAAGGAAAAAGGGAAATTCATTGTCGCGAAACAAGCGCGAAGGAAGATACCCCGTTTTAATTTCGTCCTATGTGAATCCAATCTGATCGCATCGACAAAAAATGAGCGCTCTGCCCGTTTACCGACCCGCATGTACATATTACTGCCAGTGGGTGTACAACGGATTTATTATTCATGCATGAATTTGGAATGCACGTTATACCCAAATTGGTGCCCTAAAGGGCTCGCGCAACGTACTGAATATTACAGGCCGTTTTTAAAGTGAAAATCAATTCGGCCTATCAGATTCATACATAATAAACGCAAAGAAGTTTAGTTCGGCGCGGGAGAGCGTGCCGGAACGACGAAAGGGGCAGAGAAAGAGAAAGAGGAAGGAGAATCTAAAAGTTCAAAAAGAGCTGTACTTAACTTTCCAAATTCTTCGATCGAAACTGAACAACAGGAACGACGCCGGTGGAAAATGGTAAAAAAGGTTCACTGAATTCAAAAAAATTGCGTTAATTTCTTCTACCTCTCTCCTTCTATTTATCCTCTTTCTCTCCTGAATTTCTGTGGCTGCGTTTCCTAACGGTTGGCATTAAGTTGCATAAACGATAGAAGAAGAAGGAAAACGGTTCAACGAAAATCGATTTGCATAGGCAACAACGCATGAGAGAAGAGCGCTGATACCACAAACGGTATTTTATTAAATACCAAAGCGTAGGCAGAAATCTGAAACTAATAACTAGATATGTAACGAATAATTTCTCCTTTGTGCTCGTGGAAAATTTCTCGATCCGCAATATGCATTTAAAAAGGTTTCCTCGCGGAGAAAATCAATTCTCGATGTTCATTACGTTGAAGCTGCTTTGCTTGAAATCAAAGGGCTCCGATAGCGTTATTAAAGTGTTTCTTTTTATTCTGGTTTTTTTCTTCTTCTTCTTTTTTTTAATAAGTCTCACGATTCACATTGCGTATTTAGTTTAATAAGCTTTTAGAAAAACTGTAAATCATAATTTTTCCGATTCTGCTGCATCGAATTAGAAAGGGTTCCCTTTCCGTTTAATTAATTATTGCCTTACTATAGATCCCTTGAATAACGCGATACATTCGTTAAACGCGAAAAAAAATAGAAAAAGAGGAGACCGCAATACGCACTAGACACGGTAAATAATAAACACGATTTCGCTGAAAATAACTATAGATTTATCGCCTTCCATCCAATAATGCAATAATATAGGTGTGAATTTATCGCAATCGAATTATTACATTCAATCGTTCGGCCATGCTTGACGAAAGAATTCACAATTTCATAGTTTCGATTGATTCTACTTCGCTGTCTCACTCTTCGTATTACGGTTGTTTCGCATCGACGTTCGAGAAACGCTATCTTGTCACGAGATCTGCAAACGATAGGCCGCCTGAACCGATATAACCTGCTTTGCTTTGGACAGGTAATATTACCCGCAAGAACCGAAGACCCACAGCCATCGAACTAACAAACAACGATACCAAATTCTCAAATTCAAAAAATTATAACAAGATAGATAAATATATTAGCTAAAATAGATAGATTAAGTAAATATTATGTAATTAACTCGCAATAGAAAAAGACTTTTCACACAGAAAATATTATACTTTCTTTTAACGAATCGATGAAATAAATCAAAGAAATGTTGGAAACATAATTTACTCATGGTATATATATATATATCTCGAGTTTAAACAAGAATTTGTATAATTGGTATATATTGGCTTGACAAGAGAACAATTTCGCTTTTCACAAATAGATGGCTTTATGATTTTTCTTTTTTTTT
>JAITYT010001854.1:644041-664743 GCA_025433975.1 Liostenogaster flavolineata
CCAGCGTACATTACGCGTCAGAAAATCGTAATCTTGCATATGCAGCCACGTACTTTCCATCTTCGACCATTGTTATCGATAGATTAGCATATGCCTGTACATAAAACAAACGTAATCGCGCACACCGATAAACGCGATAATTAATTCTCAAAAATCGTGATAACTTTTGCGTGAAACAAAAGAAGCAATACCTAATTGACACGTATTTAAGGACTACGAAAATACCATATATCAAGTAGTAAAAGGAAAATAGAGTAATCGTGTAAGATATTGTAGAAATATTTATTTATCCATATTATCTAATAATTCGTTAAATTATTTTATTTCCTTTTAGCTTTCATTTGTACTCGACGATTCTTTCCTGGCCTTTGTTTAGCTCCTTTTCGTTGGCCTCTCTTATCACCCTGTCGAGAATTTCTGTATTCTGAAACATCCGCAGAGCTGCTTTTGGTATTTCTCTTACTATCACGTTTTTTACCACCAAAACCATATTTGGAATTTTTTATTTTCAATTTTGTTTGCGCTCTTTTGTCTATTTTTTTATTTAATGATTGGTTTTGAGGTTTCTTCTTATCATCTAAGAAATCTAAGTCTTTCCTTATGCCTTTACGATATTTTTTCACCTCCTCTAGCATTTTTCTTTTTTCCGAATGTTTCTTCAATGTTGCATCGATTTGCATTTGTTTACTCACTTTCTTTTGTTGCCTTAGTTGTCTTACTTTCTCTGATCTCTGTGCTATAATTTGCTTCTTCATTAAATTTTCTCTAATTTTTTGCATATGATCATCAGTTTTTGCCATTTCTGCAAAATAATCCTCAGGTCTTGCTGTAAGGACACCTAAGCTTTTCAACCTTGCAATACCATCTATAACTGCACCTTGCGCTTGCCTGTGAAATATCATTTCTCTACGGAAATCGTTTAAAACTGGATCCTCGGATGACTTGTACTGAGGTAACTTCTTATTTCCTTGCAATTGTTTTTCGCGTCTCACTTCCTGTTCTTGCATTTGAAGTGCAAGTTCTGGTGCTATAGGAGCTGGTGGATTAACTATATCAAGTCGTTCTATCCATGGCAAGTTTAGCTTCATTGTATTCAATTTTTGTTTCATAAGACTCTATATCAGAACATTACAAAACATAGACGCTTATCTTAATTTCGCAATATGAACGATATTTATGTGAAACAAAAATATTATATGTAATACTTACGACATTATTTTTGTACACTGTTTTACTATTTTCGATAACAGCGTTTAGACCAGGCTTCAGTAGACCCGCTGCAAAAGCTTCTTGCAACTACAAACACGTGAAAGAAACGTGAAAGAGGTTAAACAACTTATTGAAAATATCACAGATTAAATGGCATAATATCTTACTTCTTCATCTGAAGTGTTATATTCTGAATCAGATTCATCCGTTGCCATATTGTAAGTATAATTCTTTATTTATTTCTTCTTTATGACTGTAATAAAACGACAATACTGAACAACTTTATTAAACCTAACTGCTTTGACGAGTTTAATACCTCGCAGCGCCATCCAGTAGAATCGAATAGAACTTGTTTAAAACTACACGAATCTCTGATAAGAAAAAATGAAGTAAACTGCTTTATGGCGTGAAAATTGTAAAAAAAATATTGAAAGATTTTAACATTTTTTTGTACTTCTCGAATATTAATGTCGAAAATATGCACGATGTCTTTTATATTTTTATAAATATGGATTTTCTTTACAGCGTAAGTAACAAAAAGATAGAAACAATACATTGCCATTGTAAATGTCACATAAGAAGAATATTTTTAAACAGTAAATACTCATTTTTTACAATAAAAGAAGATAACCTTTCTGATGTAAAAATTGATGTGTATCTTTTTAATTGACGAATTATTAATTTTTCAAATAATTTTCTTTATTACTATAATGTACACATAAAATCTTATTGTTTCGACGTTAAAAGAACATGAAATTCAAAAACCTTATTCAAATTCATTTCGTTCTATCACTGTTTAAAGAAAGATTTTAAAAACTTTTTTTGTAATATTAATGTCAACACGAAGTTACCATTTACGTTATAGTCTACTTTAGAACATATCTTTGATTCTATTGGCTTTCCGTACCCATATTGTAAGCTATTAACCAATCATAGGGCGCGTTTAGTCTAGAATGAAAACGTAGATGCGCAGAAATCTTGTCAAGCACGTATCTGATATATCTTATGTTCGATGCCAGGATTTTTTAACACAGCTGGCTGACGAAGACGAAACATCATGACCAATAATCACAAGGAACCGATGTCACGTTTATTGAAGCTTGCAAACAAAGTCAATTGCTTTTACCTGTCAGGTAAGTAAAATTAAAATTTAATTATAATTGTTTGCTCAATCATTCCATCGCAAAACGCATCGGTATTGAGGACGCGAGAATTTTCATGCTCTCTGCCAAGATATTGATTTCAAGTATTGTGTATTCATCTTCGGATTTTTGCAGAGAATACAACAAAAAAGTTTTACACAAACGTTTATTTATTTGCCAAATTATAGTAATGCCGTATGAAACATTCATTTCTTACCATTGTTTTAATAGCTGATAATACGAAATTTTAATCTATAGAATTTACTTCTATATGTTTTTGCTAAATATAAAGGTTACGAAAAATATGTCGTAAAAAATCGCGTTTCTTATTGTTAACTTTTGTCCATTACATTCATTATGTCCTCTCTAAGTATTGCACTGAACAATTACACATTAAAAATGCAATCAGAATTTCACAATAATATTAAGATAAATACATTGGCATTAATCAAATACTTATTTAAATACGACATACCTATATAATAACACTGTCATTATGTTACCTTGAGATAAAAATAATTTAAATGTGTATCTTTTGCATTTTTTTTTTACTTTATTTCTTATAATATATTTATGTACAAAAAATATAATCGGTAATAATGCTGATAAATAATATAAATATATTAATAAATTGTATGCAATAAAAGATCTTTTACAAAGAAATTGATTTAACTCACCGTATTATGTGATTTACATAACTTAGAGTTTTGATCTATAATATAATAATAATTATCATTTGTTAGAAGAGATATTTATTATACTTTATGTGTTTAGGCTTTCATGCAGGTGAATGCAGAGCATTTGTTGTTGATGGACAACAAATTGGTCTTGTACGTCCAGATGTAATGAAAGAACTACTAAATTATCCTCAAGTATGCCTATATTTATTTATATCAAAGTGATTATATTTACATTAACAAAGAATAACTACTATTCGCATTAAAGGTATTTCAAGTACATCCTGAATACGTACAATTAAATCCAGCTTTTCGGGATTATGCAGAAAGAAGTGCTAGTGTAGAAGAAGTACTTAGAGAATGGAAAGCAGGAGGAAAATTTATTACATTACGTGGTTGGAGAGAAGAATATTACGAAGTTCGTGCCCAATTTAATACACCATCTCTGTTTAAAATGGATCGTTCTGCAACATGTAAGTACAAAAATATTAGACGTTGATTTTTTTACTGTACATATTACATTTTACAAATAAATTTGTACAACTTATAACGTTACCATCACTATGTTTGTATGAATAATCAGGTTTATTTGGAATTCGAAAATACGGAGTAGACATAAATGGATACGTGATGGATCCTGTGAAAGGTTTGTCAATATGGTTACAAAAACGTAGTCCTAACAAACAAACGTGGCCTGGATATTGGGATAATATGGTGAGCGGTGGCTTGAGTGTTGGCTATGGTATTAATGAAACTGCCATAAAGGAAGCTGGAGAAGAAGCAAGTGTTCCAAATAATCTTATTGCAAAACTAAAAAGTGCTGGATGTGTTTCTTTTTTCTTTGAAAGTGAAAGAGGATTGTTTCCTAATACAGAATTTGTCTATGATCTTGAATTGCCACCAGATTTTATACCAAGTAATAGCGATGGAGAAGTAGAAACTTTTGAATTACTTCCAGTCAATGAATGCTTAGAAAGGATAGTGTCTCCAAATTTTAAAACCACATCTGTACCAGTTGCACTAGATTTTTTGATTAGACGTGGATATATTACTGCAGAAAATGGTAAGATATCAACTGTTTACTCATTGTTGATAAACGTCATAATTTCATGTTTTAATTAATAAGAAAAATTAATCTACTTTATTTTATAGAGCCTAATTTTATACAAATCATGGAACTGCTTCATGTTCCATTGCAAACAATGTATAATCATCCCAAAAAAAAAAGTAAAATAGCTGCCAATGGTGAAGCAATTGAAGCTCTAGAAAGAATTTAAATTCAACTAGGTATTAATTTAATTTAACGTTAAAATTATATATATTTAATCTATCAACTGATTTTTTATCTTTACTTTCTTTTTCACAAAGAATTGTTAAAAGATCTTATAACAAATAATGCAATCATGGACATAACAAATCAGCCATATCTTTATACATTAATACATTATATTAGTGAGATTAGGTTGTTATATTGATTATTGTTTTATTGATTGGTTTCTGTAATTCGAGTTTTAAACTCTAAATTTTAATTGTAAATATTCAAATATGTATTTTGCCAGTACTATTTATTTTACATTTTATTCATTATGAATAATTTGTTTTGATAAAATAACTTCCATATGTGAATAAAATTCAAAACTTATTCTCTTTTTCTTTAAATTAAATAACAATTTTAGAAATATTTAAAATAGCATAATATTTGCAAATAACCAAAAGCAACATGGAATTTATAAAGTGCTATAGACTAATCTTTGATTTATTTAAAAATAAGTTTGATGTTACCTGCGCAAATTTCATCTATGTTTGTCATTCTTTAACAAAATCGTGAAACGTATAAGAGATATTATTTTTATTCAATAATTTAAAGTATTTAAATATTAATTTAGACACTATGGACAAAATTGTATGGCAATGTTGTACTCATTTAATATGTAAATTACTTTTTAAGTAAAAATTTATATCAAAGTCAAATTAAGGTTAAGTATAATTAATGCAGCATTCCAGAAGATTCGTTCACTATTAAAGACTAAGTTTAAGCGATAATGACTCTTCTTTTTTTTATTAGTACTAGAAATTTAACATGTAACATTATTAAAAAAACATTGTAATACTCCATCTAATATTAAGAGTTCATTCACAATATTATAAATGTGAATGTACAGTATATTGTTTTGATATGTCAAGTAGCCTGAGAGGAGTTGTGTGAACATGTGTTCTATTTCTCAGTTTTTCTACTGATAAAAAATAAATAGATTTAACATTTTCATCTAACTTTTTTCAGAAAGGGAACAAAAATATTTGTATTATTTACAATAAGTAATAAAGGTAGCGTTTTTAATTAAGCACTAATTGCTAATGAAATTCTGATAAAGTTTTAAAATGATTGACTGTATAAATAAGAAGCACAATTCTATATTATATCTTTTCACATATGAAGTGGATATTCTTTTTATTTCGTAACAAAATAAGGGTAATTTATCCAATATTTGTACTATATTAATTTGTAAAGTTATTTTCTTATTGCCAACAGTTCATTATCGCTCGCCTTCTGATTTTTTTATCGAAGTTAATTTAATGTTGATCTCGTCATACTCACCCCATTATAACTCTACTATAAATTATCTTTTAATTTTATATTTTCGCGTAAATTTAAAATACGTATACATATATTTAGTTTCACAAAATTAATGAATGTACTATTTTCTTTTAGATTTATTAAAAGTGCCTATTTTTCAATTTTTAATATAATATAGTTTCACATTTGTATTGGGTTGTTTTAACAATATTTTAATCATTACATATTAATTTCTCTTAAAAGAACGTGATAAAGTAATATTTATTTATTGATAAAATACAGTACATTTGACACAATCTCAAAATTTTGAAACAACTTACCTAATTTTCATTTGTTTTTTTTTAAAGAAGAAACACTTATTGTACTAGTCACACTCATTATTGTCATGCTATCATTTTATGATTGTTAAATACAATGTGATGTGTTCGTATTAAGTAAACTTGTACAATTTTACAGTATAACTGTCCACTTTATGATAGGGATGGATATGACTGGGTATATTTTTTAATGTATGAATTGCTAACATCAACGAAATATAATAAATTCTATAAAACTTTATTGGAGAATAGTAACATTTTTACAACTATTTTCCATTAAGGTACATTTGCTGCAGTAGTGTGAAGTAAATGTGTAAATATAAAAATGCTCAAATTTCTTTTTTACAGAATGCTTTACAAATACATGTTGTGTAGTATATTTTGATAGTTTAATGCACGCTGAAGTTAACATTGTATCTTTTTAATGCTAATGAGCATTATGAGAATATGTAAACATAATTGTAATCGTTATGCACTTATTATTTTATTTTGCCCGATTTTGATAATTATATTACTACAGAGTTAAAATTTAGCAATTAAAAATTTCAAAAACATTTATAATCAAATTCTCATGTAAAATTATGAAATTTTTAAACCCTCTCTATAAACAAATTTATATATTTATGTAGTAAAGAAATTAGTAACTAATATTATTTCTAGATTCATTTTCATTATAAATAAATTCTAATTATAATATTGTTTAAGAATTTTATGTAGGAAATAAGCTTACTCTGTTGTATGTTATTGGAAAATTACAAACAGAATACGTATTAAGGAATTATAAAAATGTTGATATAAGAAAACAATAGTTAGACGCTATTTTTAGTATTTTTATTTTATATACTGTTATATTTTATTCATCGGTATACTTTGCAAAATGCAATATTAACACGGGTATTAATTTTTTGTGTCTTTTTTATTTTAATGTTCATTCAAATGTAACATAGGCAGTAGTATAAATAGAATTACACAATGATTGAAACTATACAATGACATATTTTTATTATTATCTATAGAGATATTTACCATACGTTTTTGCAATTCTAAATACTATAAATAATTGCTAAATATTAGCTTTATAGAAAAAGTTGTTTAAATATAATTTCTAATTATACTTATTATAGGTGGGATGAAATTGTGAGAAATATCGATTAACATAATATACGAAAAATAAAATATTTATTAAATTATTTATAAATAAGGTAAACTATTTTGTGAGATTAACAAACTTTTCATTTCATGAAAAAGACATACATCCAAGGATATTGAAAAAGTCATAACTATCAAATATTTTTATTACTATTTATTAATAAGCATTTTTATTATGGTCTGTTATTAGAATATATGTCTCTGTTATTTGCTAGAATTGCGAACATAAATATGTGTGTCATAAATGATATGAAGTTCGCAAAACTTTGACAAGAAAACGTTGATCATTTCTGATTTATTAAGAATATGTAACGTTTTTATTACATGTAATTCATAACCAGTTATGTGAAATGGTAGTTTATTATTAACTCGTATTAAAATTAATGGATATACTACGCACGCAGTGAGCGTGTGCGTATATATGCGCGTGGTGCGTGCATGTAGGAAGGGATGCGTGTAAGTGTGCGTGGGGCTCGTGTGCTTGTGTATACACATAATATCTAGTACTATTAACGCGTGTGATAATAAAGTAAAAGTTTGTGATTATAAGTGACAAACGTTTTATGTGAAGATGGATACATTTACCTAACTGTTTTATGAGTGTTCCATAATTTGACTTACCGCTTGATTTATACTTAATTTGTACAAATACAACAAGAACTCTTACGCAAATAAAATTATAAAATTGAAAGAAATGTATTTACAATGCAAGCAAGACAATGCGATTGTATTTTGAAAATACATTGATGTATTACTGCCACTTATACGCAAAGAAATCGTTATTTTTACTGTTCCTATAACTTTCTAATGGTAATCCAGAAAGTATACCAATGCATACATTGTAGAAGTTGTCTAAAACAGATAACTGTAAAGTTACAAACTGGATAAATTTAAAATAATCTTTTATCAATTTATAATACAGTAAAATCTTTCGCTAAAAATAATAAATTCATCCTATACTTAAATTTAAGTAACTAGAAAGTATTTTTGATTATCCAGGATTGAATAATTTAAATTAAACTCATTTATTTTATATAAATTTGGTATAATATTGATATAAAATTTGAACATTTTAGTAATGGGATAATTAAATTGAATAAGTCAATTAAATTATTCTTAAAAGTACATTTTTTATTATATTTTATTATTAAACCTGTCCTACATTTATCTAGTGCCATAAATATATCTTAACTTGTTAAGGTATTAACAGATCTTTTCGTTTTAATTATAATATTATATTTGCAAATAGTAATAAAAATTTTATCTTGAAAAAAGTATATATATACTCAAAATAATGATTTTTATTAATTTAAAGTCATAATTTTGTTCAATTAATGTCACCACATTATAATTTCACTAATTAAAGGATTAAAAAACAAGACAACTTCCCGGCATCGATAACATTTAATTTAATTAAACAATTAATTAAAATTAGTTGTTGTTCAAATGCATATGGTAACTTAAGAAATCCAAAAACATCGCTTTATATGTACAATTTAATATTCGATAAATCTTTTTATTAAAGTCGGTTATACTCTCTGTAAGCCGTTATCTACCTGAAAACTATGTTCTATATTTTCATTATATTAATGTTGCCGTAAGTGAAATTTTGTAGGAAATAACATAATGTACAACCAATATAGTTATTTCTTTCATGCACATGTGCGTATGGCATTCGATTAAAGTCAGATGTATATTGTAATAGTTCCTTCACGTGCTCATTCGTGTTCTGTTACTATTTTATCATATAATTAAAATAATCATGACGAAAGTAAACTTAAAACGTAAAAGAAAAGAAGAAACAGAAATAGAAAAAGAAAAAGAAAATGTACAAAATACAAATTTTCTTCAAAGAAAAAGAATATCAGATGAACCAGTATCAAAAAAGGTTAGTATATAACCTCTCTTTCAACGTTAAGAATTATAAAATAAAAGTCAGTTAAATTATTTTTAGATCTATATTATTTATAAGATTGTATATGTTCTTTTCTAAGATATTTTCCTAATTTCAGGTTAAATTGATAACAAATACTTTTTGTAAAATATTTGTATCCTTTCGTATAACTTCCATATGATAATTGTTTAATAATATTAATTATAAAATAATTTAAGTAAATAGACTATTTCTTATATTACTAATCATTGTATTAAATATTTAATAGGTAAAATGGATCAACAGACTGCGTGTGTTAGTATTTTCTACGAGAGGTATTAGTTATAGGCATCGTCATCTTATGGATGATATTAAAACTCTTATGCCTCATCATCGATCTGAAAGTAAAATGGAGCGCTCTAAAAATCTCCAAGTGGTAAATGAGATATGCGAAACAAAAAATTGTAATAAAAGTATACTTTTCGAGGGCCGAAGAAAAAGAGATTTGTATTTATGGCTTTCTAATGTTCCTGCAGGGCCATGTGCAAAATTTCTCGTTGAAAACAGTATGCACTATATTATTTAATCATCTTTGTATACAGTCATATACACAACAGCAATCTCATTTACATTTTTATACTGCTTACAGTTTATACAATGGCTGAATTAAAAATGACAGGAAACTGTTTGAGAGGATCTCGCCCATTACTTTCATTCGATGAAACTTTTAGCACAAAGCCACACTACAGTCTGCTAAAGGAATTGCTTACTCAAATATTTGGTGTGCCAAATCATCATCCTAAAAGTCAACCATTTTTTGATCATGTGTATACTTTTAGCGTGCTTGATAACAGAATATGGTTTAGAAATTTCCAGATAATTACGGAAGATGGTGGATTAGCAGAAATTGGACCACGATTTGTTTTAAATCCAGTAAAAATATTGTCCGATAGTTTTGGTGGGGAAACAATTTGGGAAAATCCTTTTTATATATCTCCAGCTAAAGTAATAATTTATTTAATTTTAATCATTTTTTATTGCGTATGATGAATTACAGCTCAGTTAAACATTGATTATCAATATTTGTTATGTAATATTTTATTATTTCAGTTTCGCCAATCTTTAACAAAGAAAGCTGCAAATAAGTATATGAATAGAGTAGAACAAAAAATGACACAGGCAGTTAACAAACCAAAAGAGTCGTATGCTTTGAATCCTATGGATAAAATATTTCAAGGTGATATTATGGAAAAAGCTACAAAACTACAGAATGAAGAAAAAGAAACATATAATTCTAATCTTGTGAAAACTGCTACAGTTAAGACAACAAAATTAAATAAAAATATCAAGAAAAAATCTGGTCCAAAAAAAATTAAAAATTAAATAAATTTTGTACTTTTATGTATATTTTTATTATGTAATTATACATACATTATTTTTAAAATTGTGTATTGTTTTATGTATTTCATTATGTATCATAGAAATTACTAGAAATATGTGTACTTAAAACATGGACGGATCATGAGAATTATAGTGTCTTCAGTGTTATCGTTTAAAAATCTGGCCCTAGTTAACAATAAAATGAATTATCTATAATGTATTAATAATATTTAATAGTATTACAAGAAGAGGCACAAGCAAAATACAATTGTTAATATTGCATTATTTAAATTATAAAATACTTTGTAGGTAATTTGTAGATTATTATATAGTTAAAATAACTTAGTTGCCAACCCAGTAGTAGATAATTTTAAAAAATTTCACAAATACTTTAAAATACAATTAAAATTTCACATAAAGCTACAATAATGCGTATTAAAATAAAATTACACTTATATAATATTGCATTTAATAAATTGCACCAAATAGGTATTAATTTTCTAACATAATTTGTATCTTTTGTTAAAAATATTCATGTTAGCATAATTTTAATGAACTTATTACAAATTTAAAAAACTTAATAATAAATAAAATTAATCTGTAATGGAAGATTATAGTAAATATATGTATGATGTGCATAATTATGCTTAATAGGTGATTAAAATATTAAGCATTTATGTATATGTTTACTTTAAATTTCACTATATATATTCCATCACTTCTATACAAAACTCGAATAATAAACAGTAAACAAAATTACAATTTTAAATATAAGTCTTTCGTTGATAATAAATATAATATTGTATAATACGTACTTTCTTATACAAAAATTTATCTTTGTATGTCAATATATTTCTTTTAAAATAACTCTTAAAAGGTATTTAATGTAAATCTTGAAGATTATTAAACACATCTATTGCTGCAATACCATAAAAACAATATGATAAATAAAAAATGTGGTTCACATTATACAGTTAGTATAAAATTTACAAATTTTTAGTAAATTTTATTTGTTCAATTTTATGCCTATATTATGGGATATAAGTTAAACAAATTTGGAATAATATGATATTTTGTTAATATATAACGCAAAGTATTATTTATATGTATATTCTATTTTAACAGATACTATTGTAAATGAATGTACAGCAATAGATATATCTTTTTTAAAATACACTTTACTCTGTAGATTCACATTAAAAAATTCACATATAATTGTATAGGGAGTCCTATCTAACGTTTCCACTTTAAATAAACTTATGTTTGTAGAGATACCAAAAAATGTTTCAAAGAAAAGTTATTTTATTTCAGAAGGTAAATTAATTTATATGGATTACGGTCATCTTAAAGTTATATTTTCAGAGATTTTGCAAATAATAATATTTGTTTAAATGAAAGATATATTTTTTTATTTATTATTGAAAGGTTAATGTCAAAGCCCAAAATTTTGTAAATTTGCAAATCATTTCACTTAACACGTTAATACTGGCGCGGATTTTCAGTGTCTGTTTCGTGCGATGACGCTCGATTTCACTGTCCCACGGAACAAACATGAATGACCCACCGGTGGGTCAAGCCGCCGTCAACGTGTTAAGAAAACAATATCGTTTGCAAGAAACCTTCACAAATAAAAAAATTATTCAGAGTTAAATGGGACACCCTGTATATATTGCATAATAAAAAGTATGTATGTATAAAAGCCTCTATGTTATAATCTAATGATTGACATTGTTTTGTGCTTATCAATAGTCATATTTAACCAACTTTTTGCTTAAGATAATAATTAAATAATTATTAAAATCGAAAAAATTTAATATGATAGTATTTGTAAATTCAAATTATAAAAGGATCATATTATGCCATATTCTAATTCAGTAGTATTTAAAATACAGATTAGTTTTCTTTTAAATTTTATATTAATTATGTGCATTTTTATGTAAAAATATGTTTGTACAGTTATTTTTAAAACTAAATGAGAACCATATTTTGCAATAAATCTTGTATTAAATTGAAACTAATTGTCAAAATACTTATTAGTAGTTTTTATACTTATACTATATTTTGTAAATATGATTTTTATTATTCTATAATAATAACTTTACAGATAAGCTGATTAATATTTTATAAAATTATGCATTATGTAAACGTAGTACTAAATTAAATATGTGTTAAAGATCTAACTATTTTTAGTTCCTATATCTTTGTATTCAGATATAGTCGTTGTAAGTACGTGTATATACGTAATAGTAAATAGTACATTTTTATCAAAAACTAATAAAAATATCATATAAAAATATTATAAAATTATATATTCTTTAATCTTGCGAACGATTGATACGCATTGTATACGCATTCAATGAAAATTAACAATTTCAAATTACTATCGGTGCAGCGATTCAATTCCACAAAACACCCGGTATCGCATCAATCCGTCCGCAAAATTATCTAATCAGCAAATCTGTAAATAAAATTATCTAGTAACTGTTATACTTTTTTCCCTTATCTTTCAACTATTGCATAACAAAAATGAAAATCTATTACTACCTTTGTAAAACTCTTTCATTAAAATCATTTTTGTAAAATGTATTAAATATATTCTTGAATTTCGATATTAATAACAAATATAAAGAATATTTATATATATAAATATATACTATTTATATATATTTATATATATGTATATATATTTATATTTTTTTCCCTTACATTTTAATACTTATTCATTCATTGGTGCCAATTCATGAGACTGTTGACCATTTGTGTTAGTGTTCGATTCATTTTGAATTATTGCAAATTGACGCCACTTTCCATTCTCGCCATTTAAATTTTTATCCTCACATATGCATAAGAATAAAGTATCTATAACAATCTGAAATAGATAAAATAATAACAGTACAATAATAACATTATATATTTCTATGTCTATAAATAAATTTAAACATAAAAATTACTCACTTCGTACAGAGAAATTATACAATGCGCAATAAAAAACGAAAAAACGCAAGTAACAAAAATAGGAGCAGCATAAAAATACAATCGTGGATCTTGTTGCATAAGTAGTAATCCAATGCTTCCAGTTGCAGCCGTAACAAAACATTTTCCCAGAAACAATATAAAATCTCCTACACTATTAATTACAGCTATTTGTAATGCATTATTAACAAGTGTTCTAAATGCCTGAAAATGAAACATATTTGTGTAAATAAAAAGTTGATACTAATGACTTCATAACACTCTTATAATTCTTTGTGCAAATCATATCTTAACATACAATTCTAGCAGCTTTACAAAAATGCGTTCCTTCAATTGCTACGACAGTATATGCATTGTGATTCATATATCTGATAAACTTTTCCAAACAGTAAAAGCAACAAATACAGCACTTTAAACCACATTCTGCACACTGTGACGTTTCTTTATTTCGATTGAATCTGTTAAAAAATAGATTAAATTTAAAAAATACACAACAAATAATACATAGAAATATATTAACTAATTGCATTGAGAAATATTATATATTACTTACTTTGCATGTAAATATGTTAAAATAAGGCGAGGTACTTTAAATAGAGTTATTAAAAATGATCCACATGCGACAGAACCTAAATGATAACTAACTAAATTTCCAATAGCGGAACATACAGGTGATGTGGTTAAATTTTTACCCCTATAATTACAAAATTTTTATCTTTATTAGAGTTATGAATTATATACATTTTATAAAGATGCCGTAACAATATAGTGAATGCTTGAAATGTCGAACTTAAATTCTTACCTGAAATACCATTGTGCAACAGCTCCTGCTATAACCATGTCTTGACAAGCAATAATAAACTCTGATGTCCATATTAAACCTATAATATACACCCACCACATACATTTTACCCAAGTTGCATCGACATATTCCACAAGAGTATAGGCTAAAATATAAGCATGTATTAAATATTCAATGTTTATAACTACAAACACTTTTATACCAAAATGATATAATAAAATTAATATTTTGTAGAATACATTACTTTTAAATCCATCAATGGAAATGTTTAAAGGTTTCTCTTTGATCAAGGTATTCCTTTCTTCAATCGAACTTAAATTTGAAGGATGAAATATATAATTTTTATGCATCTGAACTGACTTTGTTCCTGGATAATCTGCAATTTATTTTTACTGGATTTAAAAATTCTAGAATATAGCTATGAAATATAATCTCTCAAAAAAATACGTAAATAATATTTACTAGCTGTTGCAAGACAAATAATTACTGTAACCCAAAAAGAAAAGAATAGCATCAAAGCTATAAACGTCAGTAATGGTTGAAAAAATAAGCCAGGCAATTCTGCCAAACATTTTGCACTTTCTCTAAATAATGCTGTCATGAAACTAATGCGTTTGCGCACTGCACAAACAAGAAGTAGTAATATAATCTGAAAAATAAATAAATGAAGTTGCCAAAATAAATTATACATAAGTAATACTTTAAAATATTTAAAAAAAGATATGCACATACTGTAATGATTGTTGCAATAATAGAAAATATTAAAAATGCCCTTTCATTTTTAACAGATTCTTCTAAAAGTTGATTTGGATCAGTTTTATCCAATGTTCTTTTTATTTCTATGTATGTCCACCATAATAATCCTGTGCCAACTGATAAACAATAATATGTCTTTTATATTTTAGTTATTTTAATTATAACATTATATATAAGTTAGAATTTTATATGCATTATATGTGTGGATGTATTACTCGTAACAATTGATAATACTTATTATACTTACCTATTGAAGCAATGCTAACAAGCACCATAACTATCCATGTTACAATACTTGCTAATAAATGAAATATGGCAATCATAAAAAGAGGCAAAACTGGAAAGAAAACACATAAATAGTGGAGTAAAATTAATGGATTATTGAAAACTTAATTTGTATAAAAGAAGTAATAATAAGTACTTACCAAAAGCTAAAAAAGATAATGCTAAAATCTCTTTCCATGTTTTATATAAGTCACCTAAAATTTGTTCGATAAAATCCCATGAATTGATTAGACCATATACATTCGGGATTATTGCTTCTTCAATCTCTTGCACGGCTGTTGGAATGCAACGATTAAGAATAGGAACACTGTTATATACCGGCAGGCTAAGACAAGGTTCTATTTTAAATGCACTGTTTAGACTGTTGCAGGCACTGAAATTATTTTCTGGTTTGTCATGACACAACTGCGAACCTGTTTCTTTGTAAAATTGGCATATTTCAACCATACTTCTCATTGTTCTATCTGGGCATTTTTTTACACAAATTTTCAAAGATTGTGCCAGATTCTTTACATCCAAAAAGAAAAGATATCTGAAATATAAAATTTCGTAAGTTGTCAAATTCAAACGTACAAAAATAAATTAAAAGTCTTTATCGTACTAACGGTTTCTCGCTGGTATTCTGTCCAGAAAGCTCCATATTTCCAAATTTTTGATTATTTTTCACACCACATGTATTTCCAAAACTATCATATCCATGTATAAGTCGTAATGGATTTCCATATACCAATGCAAAAGCAGCTATTAAAATCTGTATAAAAGGAAAAGATAACAAAAATACAATATTTTTTAACGAACTATTACGAAAATAAATTATAGCTAACATTAATTGAAGCTACATTAATGCAATAAATTATAATATTGCTCTTTAAATAAATGAGATGTTTGTTATTCGATATTTTCGAAATAAAAAATTGTCAATTTTCAGTCAACTTTTTCATATATACTGGATGTTATGAACAATAATCTATTTACCATAACAAACCAAAATGCGATAAAAAGGCACATCCAGAAAATGTCCGTACATCCTCGGACTTGAGTAGGATCTGATCGTTGTTCATTATCATCATCTCCGTCATCACAACAAGACATTTTCTATCACTAAAGTCTACAAGACTACACTACAGAAAAAGTACACTTTTTAACCAGGAACGCGTTGATTTAACTTCCGAATCGAAGTGCTCTATGTAGTGTGAAATTATATACGAATGCATACCGAATACTTCAAGGGATGGACAACAGAAAACGCATGATACAGTTAATCGTACAATTTTGATCTGTCATTTTGAAATTATTATTATAATAAAAGTAAATAAAAATTAATTCGGGTATGGAAAACTCTTTATTTATATTTAAAACAATCGCGCTATAATTTAAAAAATACGGTGATATCATACCAAGAGTAGTTTTTATCAATGTCAAAGGGTATAGTTATCATAACATACGTTCCTGTGATTGTGCTCTAGCGTACTATCGTTTCCAAGGAAACGTGAGTGTACGTCACATGGATCAACTCAATGAAGGCTGTAGGTAGCCGATTACCATTCCATTCGGTACGTGAAGTGGCAATGAGTGACGAGATGTAACGAAGAAAGTTGGAGGCTACATAGTAATTTATTCAAAGACAAATAAAGATTTTGTTGTAAGTATTAATTTGAATAATGGAAAAAGAAAGTAGAGCCGTATATGTAAAGCTTTTTTCATGCGAATTGCAAGTTTTCAAGCACACATTCGAATTTCCTAACATAACCTATCATAAAAATATGAGCTCTTGAAACAAGACTTTTTATCTCGTTGCAGAGACGTTCTATCGTTGAATGATAATATTAATTAATTTCAGTAATGGAGCAAGATGGTAATAAGAGAATGAGAGGTAGAGCTCGTGGTAGAGCTCGGGGTCGTGCCCGAGGTCGAGCTAGAGGAAGGTCTAAAAAACAAGTCAAGGTAAATTTGTTACAAACTGCGGTTATAAACTGCATTTATAGATGAATTTTAATAGAATTTTATAAAAACTCTTCTCTGTAGATACCTTACATTCGCTATCACTGTAATTTTGTACAAATTGTCGTACAAACCATTGAAACGTTATTTGACAGTATCCTCTCAACATATTTATTATTGATTTTAGGTTATCGAAAGTGACGAAGAAGATACTTCTCAGCAAACAGAAGAGACTCCTGTGGAATCTACTACAGGAGAATCAGAGGAGCATCAAACCCTGCCTTTACAACAACCACCTTTGGAACAACAGTTTGACCTGGAAGCAGATATTTCACAGTTGGAAGCACCGACATTTACAACTATCAACAGAGGGCCTCCAGAACCAATGCTTCGTTTAAGATGGGACCATCGTGTTAATCTTATTGGTGAAAAAGTTCTAAATCCAATGATACATTGTTGTGACAAGTGTCTAAAACCAATTCTCATTTATGGACGCATGGTGAGAAACATTGCAGTGCGAGTTTAATGGAAGGGAAAAAAAATAGTTTTTAAAAGATGTGATAAGTTAAAAATTCGTCTATGAAGTAAAAGATAGTAAGTGGTGTACAATTACTGTATTGTTTTAGATACCTTGCAAACATGTCTTTTGTCTATCTTGTGCCAAACGAGAAGATAAAGTTTGTCCCCGTTGTATGGAGAAAGTTTCTAGAGTAGAACAAACGGGTTTGGGTACTGTGTTTATGTGTACACACGGAGGAACCAGATATGGAAATGCTGGCTGTAGAAGAACATATCTAAGCCAAAGGGATTTACAGGTCAGTTAGATCGATTTACTTTTAATCCACCGGTATCCTGTTATTCTGTGTTTAAGGGAGCTCGAATAAGTTTCCTTCTCCTTTCTGTCTCTACGTAGGCTCATATTAATCATCGACATATATCGGCTCCTCCGCAACCAGTTCAAGGCATTCAAGTTGAATCGTCGCAATACGTGCACTCTAAATCAGACATAGAATCGCAATTGACAAAAGTTTCATCGGTATCGATACAGAATACTCGAATAAAATCAGTACAATCTCATTTGGTACAGCCTATAATGGGTAATGATCCAAGAGTGAATTCAATGGTGAATCAACAGCCCGTAGAACACAGACAACAGCATAGATCACAAACTATGATATCTATGCAAAATTATCCACAGAGTTCAGCACCACCGAACAATGGACCTATGCGAACTAATCTTATAACGGTACCTATTCAGGATACAGCTATAACAACGCATGAAATTCATTCTCAACAAGGCCATCACTATTATCCTCCACCTCCTCAAGTGAATTACGGAGCTTATAACGTTCCACCACCGGTATCACAAACGCAACAATATTATCCACAAACTCAACATCCTGCGCAAGTTTCTTATGTGCCACCACCTCCGCCGCAACAACAGTATGTATCTTCTGCCCCGACTTCTATAAGGCCATCTCCTACCGGTTATATGCAAGATCCACAATATGGTCCACCTCCGCCGCAGCAACCACCACCACCGCAACCTCAATGGTCGCAACATCAACAACAATTTTATAGATAAAAACTAGCAATACTTTTGTGTATTCGCTGTGAAGATCTGTACATTAATGTGTTGTGATAAAACTTATGTGGATAACGAGCAGTGAATTACAGAAACTTATGGTCAGTGTAATTGGAACTGACTTTTAGAAAAAGTTAATCATGAAATATTTTATACTTTTTAAGATTATACATAATATAAGCATGGTTTAAAGTGGCTAAAACTTATGGCTCTATAGCAATAAAAACTGTTCTAACTATATAAATGAACTGTTTTAACTTCTATTATTATGTTTATAACGATTAAATGTTTGTTGTATGACATGAATTGCATCTCACAATATTTAAGTAACGAATTCTCCTATTTAAGTATTTTCTATCAAATGTTAAACATATTATATTAAATATTTGACAAAAAAATTATAACGATACCAGTTTAAAAAGATGTCACATGTATTTTCTCTGATAATGAATCTGGGACAATTGGAATATAGTTTCTTAAAACCAGAGATATATTTTCCAGTTTTTATAAAACTTTTTTAATGTTGATACTTCAATTTACGTACATACACGTAATAATAAAAAAAAAATAAAAGAAATATATTGTTTGTAGAATTTAATATTGTACAGACTGTAACGTTTATAACGTATGTACAAAACTAATTATATATATAACATGTACATATAATATGTAATAGTTATAATTACATTACATTCTTAGAATATATCTAACGAATTTAACAAATGTCAATTCATTCATACATTTAATTTTAGCTTTTCACTTTTTAATATCGGCTACATTTTCAATAATAAATATTAATTGACTACATATTTCATAAAATAGACACTTAAAAATGTACTGCAAACATTTCTTAAGTGAAAGGCTAAGATTATAACAAACACTCACGTACTGACATTACTTTCCCGTCCCCTCCCCCATATCGTACATAAAAATAATTTTTAACTATATTTTACCACCTCACGTGTATTATCATATAATATAATCACTCCTTCTCGATACCTTGTTCCCTTCACATTTCACAGCATACTTTAGTTTATTTACAACTCATTCGCTTAAAAAATATTATGTACAATATTTTCACATATTAGCTTTGCATATACCAAAAGTATGCCAAAAACATTTCGTTTTATTCTAACAGCATATCTATTTGTAACTAGAAAAACTAACAATTTTATATTACCATATTTGCTTTTCAATATCAATTTTACATGCTAATTTTTATATATCCTTGTTACGTATACTTGGTAAATTCCATTTACCAGATGATCTACTACATTAAATGAAGGAATCTCGTATGTACTTAAGTTCATGCAGAAGTTTAGAATGTACTTGTAATATGCACATCTTTGTAACAATACAATATTAAAAAAGATGTAATTAAATCTTTTTATTATTAACAACTGTGTTCAACAAATGAGAGGATATAGAATAGATTTTTGTATTCTACAGAAGCATTTGTTAGTCGGTGTATATATCTATAGTCTATTGATATTTATGTTTAAAATATATACAAAAACTTTGATGTCCCATTAGTTTGCTAAAATAAAATAAATATAATTTATAAGATGGATTATTATTGAAAATGAAAATATAAACAAAATAATAACTTTACAATGTTAATGAAGAGAAAGTACACGGACTAAAAGTATTTGCATTTAAAAATTACGTCCATATTACGAATGAGCTGCAAATGTTGAACTTTATGTTTGCTAATATGTTATCTATATTAATGCGTAAACATATTCTATATTAATATCTTACTTCATTTAAAACATCTTCACGATTTAGACAGTACAAAATTTATCATAAAAAAGGTACTATATTATATATCCTTTTCTTTAAATTTGAATGCATTCACAATAGAATTACCTCACTATATTGCACTAGAAGTCACAGTTCACTTTTTGTTCATTATTATCGCTAATCCATATTGATTTTCCAGTTCATTGTCCATTATTTCTCAGACGAAATAGTGCTCTAATTAGATAGCGTGGCTTAATCTGCCAAGATCTTTTTCCTCTTTTTTTTCTTTTTTTTT
>JAITYT010001856.1:61443-71451 GCA_025433975.1 Liostenogaster flavolineata
AAGCGTTCGAGTTCGAGAGGATCCTTAGATCGACCTCCTCTTCCGTGTACCTTTTCGTTCGATGTCGATGATAGCGACAAGAACGTCGTCGTCGATATTTCCATCTCGTTCCATACGGATCTGCAGTTTCTTCCGATCGCGCTTGGGGAAAAAGTACCGCGCGTTTTCAAGCTGGGGAAAAAGTATCGTACGTTTTAATACGTATGTATGGAAAACAAGTCAGTCTTTCGACGACGATCATACAGACAAGCTAAGTCTGTATAAGACGTGCGTGAAAACTGACGTTTTACGTTGAATACGTTTATTTGAATTAGTATTAGTCGTTGCTGCTTCTGTTACAATAAAGTCTTTCATTTATTATTCGACTGGCACCTGCTCAGTGATCCCATTCGATCATCGATAATGTATTACAAATTATATTTATTCAATTTTAAAATTGCTCTAATAACTATAAATTAAAGTGATTTTATTAAATTGTCATTATATATATAATATTAATAAACACTACAGTATCTCTTCGTCGAGTCGTCGAATCCAAAGACAAGGAAGATTATTATCGACGTTGTCCTTCCTGTCGTTATCGATATCGTGCTTATTATCGCCGTAATTATTACGACAGCGACACGTTGCAGGAACGATAAGAGTTCGCCCCCTAATTAAAGAACGATCCTGGCCCTATACGAATCTCGTTATCGCCGATATTCTCCTTCGTATCACGGGGATGTACCCCAGGTTTAATTAATACACGTAGATATTTTGGATCCATGTTCGAGTTGGCGCTCGAGGACGGATTAATAGCAGGGAATAATTTACTCTTTCCCCCTAGCCTCTCTCTCTCTCTTTCTGTGTGCCCCCCACCCCTTCGTTTCCCTTCTCCTCTTTGGTCTCGTCCATTCGTGCACTCGCGAGCGTCCCGTCGAATTTACCGTAGGGATTGTGGCGCAAGGGCTGAATATCGGCTACTGCCGGTTGAAACCGGTTAGCCTTCTCCGTAGGCACCTGAATGGATACCCAGTTCTAGGTACATACGTATCGAAGCAATCTTCCAAAGTAGGCGTTCGCTCGTGTTCGTTCGTTCGTACGTTCGTTCGCTATGGCCTCGCCATAGCTTTTCCACGGTCTCGCTTGTATCCCATGGGTCCACTTACTTCCAGACGTTCGAGAGTGCGAAGCACTCGCTTCTACCGTAGCCGGCCGGGTTACCTGCAAATTTGAAATTTATCATCGAAGCCGATTCTGCGCTTTCGACTTGGTCGAACGTTTCTCCTCTTCTCTCTCTCTCTCTCTCTCTGTTTGTTTGTTGTGTGTATATGCGTGTATGTGTGAGTGCATGCGGGAGCATTGTGGCGTCTTGAATGGGAGCTTACAAAGCGTACGCGTGATTCTTGGTAAATCCGTCGTCGCGTTTTTTCGATGCCCTTTTCGTCCCTTTTCGAGTAAGCGGTGATAAATTCCGCGTTGATTTCTCTTTTCTTTCCTTCTTCTCGTTAAATTGAAAATTTAATAATATATTTTGTACAATTATTGTATATAAATATTGTACAAAATAAAATAATATATCAATATTATATTAGGTTTACCGGAAAGTAATGAAAATTTCTTTGATTTCAAACAATTCTTTCCAAAAAGGGAATCGAACGATTTGCCTTTACGCTGGCAAAAAGTGTTAGAAAACGATGGAAATTATTTTGTTGATTAGTATTCAAGATTGATACAATATTGAAGATTTAATACATTATACTCCCCCTAACACAATATTTAATAAATCGAAAATAATTGAAAATGCAAGTAAGTAAAAAATCGTCTGAGAACGACGTTCGATCGATCGCGAGCAAACACGCCGATCGTACGTTTGGTATTATTGAATGGAAGCGGGCGTTTTGGGTAATAAATTTTGCCTATCGATTTTTCGCTAATGATCGCTCTCGTAATACGTACTACGCTAAGCGATACGGCTGGCAGACACGCAAGAATCGGTCGAAATATCGCCGTACATGATCCACGAATGGGTCTCTCCCATTTCATTTCTGGTAATTCATTACTCCTCTGTTTTCTCTGGTACGGAGGCGAATACCGGTAAATATCGTTTGGGGATTTACGATGCGACGACTTATACGTTTCACCAACACCCCACTAATCTGGCTTTCCTACTTTTTTCTACGTTAGAACGTTTAACGTTCGACGATTGCACGATTGTTCTACGTCGTATTCTTCTACATGATCCGGTTGTTCCCATGATCGCTGGACGAGAATCATTAAATATTTTCGATACTCTTTTAACCGAAAAAGATGGCGACATGGTCGACTCCATTGGTTTGCTCTTCCTCCAACTTCGCAGACAGTGAACAAATTGTTCATCGAGTGACGTTTGTTCACAATTCGACTTCCATCAGCGATTCTTGATTCTCTCTTAACCGAAGATGATAGCGAGATTGGCGATTCTATTGGTTTGCTCTTCTCCCAACTTCGCATACAGGGAAAAAATGGTTCATCTAGTGCCATTCGTTTATCTTCGACTATCATCAGTGATTCTCAATTCCCTTTTAACCGAAGATGATGACGACATGGTTGACTCTATTAGTTTGGTCCTCCTCCAACTTCGCAGACTGAAAAAATTGTTCATCGAGTGACGTTCGTTTATCTTCGACTACCATCAGTGATTTTCAATTCCCTTTTAACCGAAGATCTTCTAACACGGATTAAGCAACATCCTAAGCTACATCCATAAAATGATCACCAAATGTCATCAAAGACATGATGAAATGTCGAAAGTCCTTTTGCAAACTCGGTGCGTCCGGATACGTGGTGGATGCAACGCGCGAGGGGGATAAAAACGGAACATAGGGAATCGGCTTCTACGTATCTCTTTTGTTGAGCGACTATACGGTGACCGGGACACAATGGGCACGAAGATGCGGGACCTCTACCAAACAGGTTATAAAGGAGTGGGTTACGTAAATCACGCTCCTGTCGCGTGCAATGTGCAACGAGAGCACCACCTGTACGCACGTACTCGCACAAACAAATGAGAACGGGGGAAAGGAGACGCTCGAAGCGGGTGAGATCGGAGGAAGAGCGAACGGATAGAGTCGTCCATCTCGTCGTCTTCTTCGATCGGAAGATCTTCCATTAACTCTCTGTAATCCTATTTTTTCTCGTGGCTATAAAAGTCTGTTTTAAACGCGGAATCGACCAATCTTAACTTCTCGATACGATACAACAGAAAACTTACGATATCTAATATTTTTGTTAAGACAACGATATTTTGTAACTCTCCAAATATAACATGCCTTCGAAGTCACAGTGGGTTATACAGGGTTAAAAGGGAATCGAGAATCACTGATGATAGTCGAAAAATCAACCTGTAATTTCACGTTAACGGTGATGTTATTCTCTTTAAGGGTTAAACGTTAAATCGTTTAAGAAATATAGTACGTGTGTGTGTGTGAGAGAGAGAGAGAGAGAGAGAGAGAGAAAAAACTTTAGAAAAATACATCTAAAAATGACTTCATACGCCTAGAATCGTACGCGTAATAGTATTGAAATTACTAGTATAAGATACATAAAAAGAATAAATTGAAAAATACGCGATTTTGTCGCGATCTCGCGTATCTTTTGGCTGCGACTAAAAAAAAAGAGAGAGAGATTATTTCGAAGCTTCCGAATTTCCGACGTTTCTGACGCAGCGTTTCGGTGCCTAAGAACCTTTCGGCTACGAAGAATAAGAGACACGATGATTCAGTTGTTCCTTGCTCCTACGATCGGTTGACTCTTACCAAACCGGTCCTGCAACGGGCCCTGAACCTTCGGCCAGGTATCTGGTGGGAGAGAGGAAGGATCTTCGAAGCTGGTCTGACGTCATATTAAGGGTCAATGTCATCTACCTTGAATCGAAGCTAGTGACCTGCTTAAACCGTCGTTTGCGGAACAACGATACGAACGAGGAGTTCGACGAAAACGGGAAGAAAAACGATCCTTTCGATTTCGCATCTTTACTCGTAAATGTTACGAGTGCTCGAGGTCAATGAAATTTCGTCGATCGTCGATCCAACGAACTTCGATGTTTTTTCTTTTCCCGAAATATTTTTTACGTTCGTACGAATTTTTTAATTACGTCGATGCACACGAAATGTCGGATTTTCTTTAGACGCGAACGTTTGCCAACTCCCTGTTTTCGCTATGCTTTTATTTTTGGCATAACCTCGTTTATAGTCGTACCGTCCATTTCCGGAGAAAATTCGATACGAATTCGAACGATATTCGTTAATTTCTTATACGTGTTTAAATTTGGTAATAATGCTGGAAAAGCTGCACGCAATATAAAAGATTGATGACAGACAAGATGTCGAACTGATTTGCCACGGCAGGAGATTTCTCATCTGCAAGATACACGTACTTAACTCGATTAATAATTCGTTGAAATTCGCTGCGAACATTTCAATTCACGAGTGCTTACCGATGTCTCATCGAATTTATTCGTCCTGGTAAACTCGATTATTTCCATCCGAACGTAGAGAAAACTCGTCGTTCCGATGACAACTTGACATCGTGAAAATACAAATTCTCGTGTCATCTTAAATTTGTTTCCATGAACTTCGATGAATAATTTGGCTTCGAATCATCCCACAGAATCTATAAACGATTACTTCTCCAAAATCGACGAAAATACCAAACTCTCGCATCATTTTGGATTTTTTTCCATGAATTTCGATGAATAATTTTGCTTCTAATCATCCCATAGAATTTATAAACGATCGTTCCTCCGAAATCGGCAAAAAAATCGCTCGTTATTCTCTAGAAACGTAAGAACAGTCTGGAAGATTCGATTTAGGGACGTCGTCGATCTTCGATAGCGTAGTGGAAAATCGAGGCAAGACACGTACAAATCGGCAGCTCTCGATCCTCGATTAACCTCGACCCTATCTTCTCGAATGGTCGAGTCGTACGCAGCACAGAAGGAACCCTTTGATCTCGCATTCGTTAACGGAGTTCGTTGCCCTACTTTTAACCCTCCTTTCGCGAGATCGCGTCGCTCCGCACCTTCGATTCTTCTCTATCTCGATCCTTGCTTACTCCTTCGTGCGAGGGAGTTAGAGAAATGTTCGCGCGTGCGAGAGAGAGAGAGAGAGAGAGAGCAGATGGAAGAGGACGAGCGAGAGGGAAAGCGGGAACGGAGAGCGGAAGGATGGAGCAAGAGGGTGGTCGTTGAACCACCACCTCCACGATCAATACGGTAATGACGGCCGCGCCACGATGTTACTATGCTAAGCGTTTCGCTGTTTTATACCAGCGATTAGGACGAACGTCCTAGCGATCGAACAGTTCAGGAAAACTCGAGCCTCTCTATGACCCGAGATAAACGAAAGTGTCGTGGCTGCCTGGAAGTACACGAGTTTTTTTTAAATAATTTTATATGGAGGATAAAAAGGAATATATGTCTTTTCTCTCTCCATTCGAGCCTCTCTTCGACCTGAGATAAAGAAATGTGTCGTGGCTGCCTGGAAGTACACGAGTCTTTTTTAAAATAATTTTACATTCGATTAATTAATTAATTGAATTTATTCTAATGATATAATTATAAAACTTATATAATTTCGTATAATATATATAATATTTCGTATATTATATAAAATATATAAATAATTAAAACATTCGATTTTTCTTTCGCGTTTAGAATGCGTCACTAATATGTTAAATACTTTTCGACGATTCGATCGATCGAATTCCGCTCGTTGTCGCGTCCTCTCGATAAATACGATTTATCCCGACGAAGGAATCCTTCGGAATCGAGAAACGGAGTTGGAAAAAAATATGTCCACCATTCATTCGCTCTTGGAAACGAAGTGATCGAAAGCGACGCTCATCCAACGCGAGAAACAACGTCTCTCGGTCTCTTTTCTCCTTGGTACGTTGTTTCGGCTCGTTTATTCGGCATCGAGAACGGTGTAGAAGCGAGCTCGAATAGGATCGAAAATGAAAGGAAAAAATGAGATTCCTGATATGTTGAGACGGAACCACAGATAGAGATAGAGATAGTAGAGAGAGATGGAGAGAGAGAGAGAGAGTCAGGCGAGAGCACGCCTAGCACTACTTCTAATTGGACGCGTACTTGTAATTAGAACAGCTGGAGCCGCGTACCAGCGCACACGCGATACTCGAAAACGCGCGAGCGTACGTACGGAGGTGCGCTTTACGATCCCTAATCTCTCTCGATCTTTGTATTCGTTTCGCGTACCGTGCGAATCGCTTTCGCTCGTATCCGCCGATTCGCGACGATTCCGAACAACCTAATATTATTAAAAAAAGACGAATCGAACGGGCATCTGTCAAAAAACACAATTAAGTACGGCTCTGTCGAAAAGAAAACGAAATTACTTTTGGAACAACCTAATATTATAAAAAAAAAAAACTAATCGAACGATCGTCTTTGTAAAAATACAATTATTATTCCTCTGTCGAGTAAAACGAAATTACTCTTGGAACAAGCTAATATTATAAAAAAAAAAACTAATCGAACGTCGACTGGAAATAAAAGCTGCAAGAAGGATCCTCCATGGAACATCGGATCGGCAGCCAGGACGAGGAACCGACTGCTAATGCCATCGACATCCTTCAAAGTCAGCATCGCGACGTCGTCGTCGCAAGTTCATCGTTGCGTTACGTCGGCTGTTACGTACGAAACGAACGAAGCCTCCGCTTTTTACGCGCAATGAGGCGAAAAATGACCGATCCTCCTCCTTATTCTTCGGTAGCTCTTGGAACAGCGCCGTCGACTCTTTTACCGTGCCCTTTTCCGTGTTCGTGTCGCGCCCTTCAACCTTCCCCAACGACTTTGCCATCGGTTCTCCATCGACGGTAGACCGGCGAACGACGATAGACACGCGCACCCCTCACACGATTTTCCAATAACTCGTTTACCATTACCGTGCTCTTGCTCTCCGTCCTGCTCGATCCTTCTCCCTCCCTCCTTATTGCGGACCTCTTCGCTCACCACCAATCTCACCTCGTTACCGAACCCTCGGTGACGCCAAAGCGACGTCTATATATCGTCCATGCCGAGAGCGAGGCATCTATCGTTGCATTTAAACGACGTCTTCGTCTTCGTCTTCTTCTTCTCCTCCTCCTCCCTTTTTGTTCTTCTTCTTGTTCTTTTTCTTATTCTTCTTTTTGATCTTCTTTCCGATCTTCTTTTGGTTCTTCCTCTTGTTCTTCTTCGTCCAGATGACGCGCATCATCGAACCCACGGCCATCATCAGGCTCGCTGACACCCCAGTGACTGTTGCGTCAAAGGGCTCCAGTCGTAGGGCCTGCGGATGTCATAATCGCGTGTTCGTAAATCTGGTCTCGTTGGTGATCGAATTTGTACGACATTCGCGGCTGGAATCGCGGGAATGGAGAAATATCGCGAGGAAACCTTGCGGAGACGCTACAGCATACCCTTTTGAAAATTTATTTTAATTTTTTATATTGCCTACAAAAATGGGAATTTAACTATTTTATTAGCATATGTTGTACATTATTTTCTTTCTTTCTTTCTCGTTGTGCATATATTTTTTCTAAAAATCAACGTCCGTTTCGTCAGGAACCGTTTGACCGCCTACGGTATGATCGTTCGGTCCATCGTCTAAAAAGAGTAAAATCGATCGTTTTTGATCGTCTTGAACCTTCCTCTCGATCACACCTAAGCCGACATGCCTGTTCCAAGGAGAAAGAGAAGCTAGCTAGCTAGCTAGCTAGCAAGAAGAGTGGGAGACACTAACGAAAGAAAGAAAGAATGAAACATAGAAAGAAAAAGAGAGAGAGGGAGAGAGAGACGAAAGCTCGATCTTGAGCGTTGGAAAAGGAGAAGAAACGTCAGGGCAGAGCGAGCTGAACAAAGACAGGCTTACGAAGAGCTACCAAGTGCGACGAAGACGGAAACAGCGAGAGAAGCGAGAGGGAGGGTGATTAGTCGAGTCCGCATGCGCCTGGCGTCCCTGGCGTCTCTCAGTGGCGGCAGCCAGCAAGCGGCAGGCAAGAGGTAAGACCAGGGGCGACTCGAGGTCCCCTTTCGCGTCGATGGGCGCTAGGAGGGGTGGCGCGAGGGGTGCGGACGCTCCAGAAGGAAGGAAGGAGGGAGGAAGGGGTGGCGCGACGTCGACGTCGACGTCGACGACGACAACGACCACGACCACCACGACCACCACGACCACCACGACCACCACGACGACTACTACGACTACGACTACGACGACTACGACGACCGTCGGGCGAACCGCCGCAGCTCCGGCGCCGCGAGGGGAGGAGGAAGCAAATTAATACGGGCGGGCAAGAGGGTCCAGCTAACGAACGAACCGACGCCAAGTCTAGTGCCGACCAGCGCCGCGACGCCTCGTGCGATCTCTCCACTCTCTCTCCTGCTCTCTCTGTGCGCGTGTCTCTCTCTCGTCCTGTCCGGATAATCGCCGAAAGAACGACGAGACGACGATGACGACTACGACACCACGACGAAGACGACCACTACGCCAGGAGATTCTCAGTTCTTTCAGGCGCGCGTCTGGCCTGCGATTGGTTAACGCGTCGGACGTTTCGGGACTTCGAAGACGTTCCTTCGTTTTTTTTTTTCTTTCTTCTTCTTCTTCTTCTTTTTTAAATAATTTTTTTTTTCTCGTTTTTGTTCTTCTACCTTTTTTATCGATACCATTTTGTGCCAGTCGATCGTTCTGATAACGCGCGTTTTGGACTTCGATCGATCGCCCGCGGATACAGAGTGACACGAAGTCGACGATGGCGCTCGTCTTTCTCGTCTGCCGCGGTGAAAGTGTCCAGAGTCTTCGAAGTTACGTTCGATACCGGTGACAGTGGAGGAATCGACACGGAGAGGTCCATTTTCGTATTTCTCTGCTTCGCGAGAGGAAGAGTGCTCGGACTACGTCGCTTTGCCGCTGCTCCGCGATTTTACTGTCGTTTCTCGATCCGTCCGTCCGTTTTTTCGGCCTCTTCCGGTACCAAAAACGTGCCAAGGTGTTGCTCGACGTCTCTCGCGCGTTCGCAGTGTGTTGGAATAAAAAAGAAAAAGAAAGAAAAAGAAAAAAGAAAATAAAATGGCGAAGAAATATCGGTGACACGAGGATCTTGAGTTTCTTTTCGAAATCGCTTTCGCTTTGACGTTTCGTTTTAAAATGTCATTTTAAAATGTCGTTTTATTAACGACGACGATCGCTTTTCCGTCAGCATTGTTATCCTCGTCTCTCGTACGACGCGCGCTGTCCCTCGATTCCGCCATTTTGATGGAATTTCCTCCATTGCGCGGCGCGCCTCGCGGCTATCGCGCTACCGCCTTCGACCTCGACGATCTCTCGTCGAAATTCTCCCTTCGATTTTCTTCCTATTGCAATCGATCGAAGGTAGACGCGCTTTTCTTGAAATCGACTTCGTTCTTAATCGATCGGCTCATCAAATCGTCGTAATTATCGACGACACGGATTGAGAATTTTTTTTCATCGGATCTTCGATCGATTTTCCTTGATGAAATCGTTGGTTTGGTCGTCGATGGGGAAAAATCGACCAGCTGATAAAAAACGCGAGCTTTGTCGATCGCGGAAGAACATAATCGTCGACGACACGAATTTCCTTTCGTCCGATCCTCGATCGATTTTCCTCGTCTAAATCGTCAGTTTGGTCGTCGATCGGAAAAAATCGAGCGATCGATCGGAGACGCGAGTTTTTCCGCGAGACGACGAGTCGTAGAGGACGCCGCACCCCGCGGTGTCTCGTTTTAATTAAACGAAATTCCGTCCGTCTAACAAAGGGCGGCAAGCCAGCCGAATAATTCGAAAGGGCAGATACGTGCTTCCTGGTTGGTCGGGGGTTACGGGCGCGGGCGGCGGCGGCGGCCGAGCGAGGGGAGGGTGCCGGAGGTCTAAACCGGTTCTGGCTTTCCCTCGAGGTAACAGGGTGGCGTGGAGAGACGTCGAAAGACGGAAGAAGTGGAGGATGAGTGGAAATAGTAGGAGAGAGAGAGAGAGA
>JAITYT010000186.1:1649-12419 GCA_025433975.1 Liostenogaster flavolineata
GAGATCGTGGATGGAATACGTCTAACGCTGACGACAGAGATCTTACGAATGCAAGGCAGTCAGCGAACGAATGCGTGAAGGCGCCATAGCGTAAACAAAACAGAGGCGGTCGAAAAGGGAAAAGCGAAGCGACCGTCCTCGAATCCATCGATATGACACTTGAGACAGCACACATTCGGTCGCGCGACGAGACGATACTAATCAGACATTTCTCGGGAACGCGATCTCCCATGCAGGGCCGTATAGGGCCGCAACATTGACGTTCTTTCGAACATTGCATTTCTACGTATGTACTCGATATATACGTAAAGAGGTGGTTAGCAATGATGGAAATTATATAGTTCAGTAAATATTAATAAATCTATCGAGAATACATTAGTTTCTTTTAATTAAAGATGGGCGGAACTTTCCGGTAGACCCAATACTAGTTGTAGCTACGATCTTACGAGAAACGCTTACTGCCCCGATTTTCATATCAACAAGGACTTGAAACTAAGATCCTTGGCAAGATGGCAAAAGGATGACTACAATTACATCAACATCGTCTAAAGGATACTTTTTAAGTTACCTACAAAATCTGTAGCGGGTGATTCTGTTCTGAACATTACTCTATACAACGTCTGGCAATGAGCTAGTAATATTATAAATAACAAGAATGAAAGGGTAGCTGCAAGTGGTGTCGAGGCTTTATCACGTTTGCTCGAGTTTGGATTGTTCAGCAATAAAGTTTGTTATTCAACTGGCTTTACATTCTTATTTTGAGAGTACTATCACTAGCTAAATATACGAATCTGTATAGTTTATGCTGCACATATATTTTTGGTACTTTGAAGAGGATAAGTACATTAGTAATGTAAGAAATAAGGAAAACAGAAGGTTAGCAGCAAGAAGAAGGTGTTGGGCGTTCGTCGTCTTCGGTCGAGTTTGGATTGTCGAGCAATATATTCAACTAAATTCACATTTTTATTTTGAGAAAATCATTGCAAGCTATCCATACGCTTTCGTACAATCCACATTACGCTTATATTTTTGATGCTCTGAAGAGGATTGTGCACTGTTAATATATGAAATGAGAAAAATGAAAGATTAGCAGCTGAAAGAAGATGTTGGGCGTTCGTCACGTTCACTCGAGTTTGGGTTGTTAAGCAATAAAGTTAGTTATTCAACTGGCTCCACGTTTTTACTCTAAGAAAACCGTAGCGAGCAATCCATACATAACGGAACAATCCATATTACATATATATTTTTGGTGCTCTGAAACAGATTGTAAAACTCGCGTTATACAATAGTTTCGTACCTACGTATGTGCAGTTACTATTTGTCTGTTTGTCTATCTGTCTGTCTATCTTTCTGTCAGTCAGCCGACGGAAGTGAAAAATACACGTCGAACGCGCTCTCCTTTCATTCGGTCGGATATATTCGAGGGCGAACACGGAATCTCGAGTGTACCGCGTTAAAACCGCTCGAGAATGTAGCGCGCGTTCTAGATTTACGCGGATACCACGGTACGAGATTCTTCGAATATTTGTCGTTTCGGCAGACGGGCTATCGTTCCGCTCTTAGGGGATTTCCTTTGCTCCAGAGACGCCGTAGTCGTAGACCTTCATCCCTTGAAGGAAGAATCGCGATTAATTTCAGTAGTGAGGCGAAACGAGACGCGATACGAAGTCGTTCATCTGGAAAGTAGGCGAAATCGCCAGGCGTAATGCAAACGCTTGAAAAATCTATCGATCGCTGGATGAATGCCTGTCTCCTCGACGGTCCGTGCAAAGGGTCTACGATCGTAAATCACGATACAGATTTTGCAAACACGATGTAACCTTTATAGTACGATATATCAAAGTTAAGCTCTCTCAATAGTAGTTCGGCAATTTCACCGGTGTATCGGGGGAACGCCGGAGGAAATACGCTATCGTTACGACGTTTCTTCGAACTATCGATAATGAAATACCCTTGAAATTTCGCAAAATGGTCATTCTTCTCCATCCTTCCCTCGAGAAACGTGTTGCTTATTCCTTCCAACTCTTTATCCAACACGTAAGTATTTATTCATCTTATGTATATCTATGATATCGTATATATATATTTACTATATCGAATATAATTATTTATCGAAGTTATACATTGAATTAGAGGATCCAATATTTTTGTGGCGTAAGCGTAAACGCTCTTCTCAATGTCTTTTAATAACTTCTGTCAATAAAATCAAAGGGGCAGAAATGTAAAATTACCGTGAAAAATTATAAAAATAATATTATTAAACTAGAATTATGAGTTAGGTAGTTGAATGAATGTGAGTTTTGTTTCTATCCGTTTATACGTTCAGCATGGGACCCAAAATCGTGCGCTATCACGTCAGATGGGCTTATGTTTTTGAAGTGTGTCTCAACAGTCGGATAACTTACCCATGTTTTTCATTTTTCTTTCAAAAGATTCCTTTTAATTTTTCAATGCATACATTTTGATATATTTAGAATTGATACATTTAAATCATTGGTTTGCAAATATATATCGAAAATATTAGGTTGAATTAAAAGTAATTTCGTATTACTTCTTACGGCAAACAATCCCTACTATGTTTACTATGTTGTAAAAATATTCATAAAAGTAAGCGATTTTTGTATAATGGGATTAATTAATTGAATTTATCGATTACATTCATCAATTTTTGAATTGGTATGAGTGTTGCGTACGTAATATAAGAGCAGCCAATGGAATCTGAAAAGTGATAAAAATCTAGCGATTATTCCATAATATATTATTGCATAAAAAAATAAGTTTTGCAAATATGTCTTCGTATCTATAAACACCTAATCAAGATGTATTTTCATTCATTCCACTACATAACACATCGGCTGATAAGTTTCCGGTTTGACAGATAGATGGCGCTACAGATACAAAATAAATATTTTTTTTGTTTCTTTCTTTAGAAAGTACTAACCTTCGAAAGATAGCTGTAGAAATTTCATGACGATTCGACGTTTGGTTCAAAAGTTATAGTGGTAACAATGGAAAAATATAAATTTCGCGTGTAGATAAAACGTTGCTCTTTGATGGGAACCGTTGAAACCAAAGCATGGCTTGATAAATGTTATCCGGACTCTGCATCAGGAAAATCAACCACATCATCGATCGAAACCATCAAAACATCAAATCGAAAACATCAAAAACGTCCACAAAATTGTTTTGGTAAATCGTTAAGTGAAGATGCAAGAGATAGCTGACACTCTAAACATATCAAAGGAACGTGTAGGCTTTATTTTGCATTACCAGGCATTATTTTCAGACCGAGAACTTATCAGCCGATGTGTTACATACCCAAATGCAAAGAAGTAATTAATCAAAGAGTAGAATAATTCAATCGGAAAATGTTCTTTATACTATCAAAATTATACAAATATGATAATCAAAACTTATTTTTAATTGCATTAATGAACCCAAAAAGAGAGATAAAACCGCTTGGATTCGTTCGTAATACCGATCGTGCACATCGCCACATGAGACGAATCGTGAATGTACCATTTGTGGCCCACCCCGTCCTAAAGAACAGTCCTGGTTGTACCACAAGCGGTACATCCTATCCTGAACACATTAAATTATTCTTGTAAAGAAAAAAGAAGAGACGATATATATCTTTGACAGGAACGAGAGAGAGAGAGAGAAAGAGAGAGAGCCAGAGAATACAAGTTTCCTATAGCACGAAGCGAAATCAGCGGCATGGCGGCTTTCTTGTTCTCCCAACGTGTTTGCTCCGGCATCAATAAGCGAATTATCGACGAGAGACGGTGTGGCGGACAGTTTAAAGTCGATGAGCTATCGATTCGTCGATGAATCTCGATGTAATCCCATCTAAGTAGCCGCGTTTATGCGGCTGCGCGGTCTCTCGGCGTTCACTGGCTCGTCGAACATATCCTTGCCGCGCGATATCGGCCCGTAGAGGTTAAGTGGGTGGCTGAGTGGGTTGGCGGCACGGATGGACGACGACGTTCCAAGTTTACCCAGCGTGACAGCCCGCATTGGGTGACGTTACATCCACGGCCAGTAGTCGGCCGCGCGTGCTGGGCAAACCGACGTTATCGAAGTATGTACCATCGCTTACGAGTCCTCCCGATCTCTCACCGCTCTTTGTAAGACGCGTTCGTACGCATAAATGTCGTTTACACTCTCGAAGAAATTCGAATTTTTTTTGAGTGGGTGTTCGTGAAAAATGCTAAATGATTTTTCCATGAATACCGAAGACATTCTACTCCTCTTGATCGTCTTAAGAAATGATTTGATTCTTGGAGTAACAATTTGTCGATGGAGGATTATATTACTCGTCGAATGAAAGTAGAGATATAAGTTCCAGGTGACAGATTTGATCCTGGAATGTTTTCGTAGTCAATTCTATCGTAGTCAACTTTAATAGATGAACCAAGACTGATATTTGTTGGTCCATCGTTGCATAAAGGAATTATCCTTTCAGCGTTTTAACCACCCTACTTCTACTATTATAATATTCTATGCTTCTTAATCGTCTTGAAAAATGGCTGTATCTTTTGAGTAACAATCTATTGATGAACGGGAAGATCATTCGTAGACAGAAAGTAATGAGATACATTCCAGCTAGTGAGATTTTTCTTTCTGGAAGATGTCTTCACACCATTCTAATCGTCGCGATATTCCTAATTCGTCGGGGACAAAGAAAAATTTCATCGGTAATCTTAGGCAGGGCTTTGATCCATTAGTAGGAGCAACGGAATTACAAGGAACACGTTTACGGCATCGAGAAGTTAAAAGGTTTATTTTGAACCATTTTCTCGATTTTAGGGACTGTGTTAAGGTCTTAGGAACCGTCTGCTGTTCTGTCCAGAGTTTTACCATGTAGCGCATTATGTGTGTTTAGAATCGTTGGATTTATCTATAATTGTATCATTAAGAATAAACCAACCGTTCTGATCTGAATTTTACTGTTTAGCGCATTATGTGCGCCATTTTTCATGTTATCATAAGCCTTATCGAGGGCCGTACTTTGACGATCCACACAGATTAAATACGCATCTAACGACCACCAAAAAATCGCACTTGTCCATTCAATTTATCAACGGAACACCAAACGTCCAAAATCGCCTCTGTTCGTTTGCCAAGTTGGACTTTGACTAGTTGGACTATGCCACGAGTCTAGAAGGAAAGATCACGGCTGCACCGTACTTTTGGACGCAGTTGGAGGGTTCATCGGTAATCTTAAGCAGGACTTTGATCCGACGGCAGGAGCGACGGTGCTACGGAGAACACGTAGGACGAACGGTGCGACGTTCCGTGGTCGCAGCTCCGCAACTGCGTTTACCGCATCCAGAAGTAGGTAGGTAGGTGGCTTCTTCACTGGCTTCGAGACGGCAAACTCGTTGAGAAGTTTTGGTGTGGTGCACTGACAACGCCGCCCCACTACCGTCACCGTTACTGCCACTGCTGTTATAACCTCAGTGCCAGTAACACCACCACCAGCACTGCTTACTTCGAAGCGCTTTCCCGCGCAACACCCCGTACATCGAGTTTTTCACGACCCACTTTCGCCATCCCCATCTATCCTTGCCGCCTTTCCTTATTCCTCGAAGCAGTGGTGCGCAAACTTTTCCTCCGGCGAGTCGGATGAGAAGAATGGGAAGCGACAGAGATGGGCAACGGTGGAGTTCGGTACGTCGGTTGCAGTCTCCATGCAACGCCACCCACGTCGGACCACGATGGATTCGCCTCCGACTGGGCAACCTTTGAATGTTAAATGCGACTCTTTGCCTCGAATCTTCCTTTTTTCCGATTCTTTTCTCTCCTTCCACCGTTCTTCTCGTTTCTCTTTGTGCGCTTTCTTGCGAGATCATCGAAAGGGCGGGATATCATCGTGGCAGTACGTACGCGCGAGAAGGAGCTTCCCCTCGGTGGAGGAGCGGAGTTTCGCGCGTCACTGGACCGTCGATATCGCGCTTTCATCGTCATCGAGACACCGAGACGTTAGCGGGGCTCCTTTCTCCGTCTCCTACGGCCTTCTCGTCTGCAGCCTGATTCCACGCTTCGCAACTTCTCGAATGCCACGGCGATGGAACGAAATTTTCAACGCCGCGAGACTTCATTTCGCGGCGTCGTAGCTGACGACGACGACGCCACCGCCGCGCACAGAAAGTCACGTGAATGCCTTTCGCTTCGTTCCTTCCTTCGAAACTTCCTGCTTCGTGGTGTATTAACGAGCTACGATACACCCACGGTCGTGGCTAGTATTAGCACGGATGCACGGTTTACGCGGAAATACATGGATTCGGAAATAGACGCGCTCGTCTTATTACCGTGTATCCGCCTAACCGTACGTTTATTCGCGTGCGTGTTCGCATGCGTGCAAAGCATATTTTTCAATGCGTACGAGTGTATATGTGTGTGTGTTACGCGTAAAGCGTATTATTACTTGTCTCTTCGTTACTCGAGGTTAATGTCAAGAAGACTGGCGAAGCACTTTAACGAAACCAGGAAAGAGCGCCAACCTTCCTACTTGAATTATCACGCGACAAGAGTTAAATAAGAACATTTATCAATCGAAAGAGAATTTTTCAAACTGCCTTCATTTTTATACTGTTTAGCCCGTAAAGAATATTCTAAATGCTTAAAAAAATCAAAGTCGATTGGCGAAAGATTCGGTGAATAAGCTGGGTGCTGCGAATTTTCATATTTTAATTCATTTAATTTCGCAATTGTTTGTACGACGTATGCGGCCGAGCGTTGCCGAGGAGAAGAATCGCTCGGTTAGTTCGTGCGGAACCCGCTTATCCATTTTTGTCACTTCGTCAATTTCAGAATATTGTTTTATGGTCAACTTTCATTCTGTTGGCAAGTTCCTTTGTACATACAGTTGAATTGGTTTCCACCGATGCTTTCAGAGCGTCGTTTTTCACAGACGTTTTGAGTCTTTCACGAAGTACGTTTTGTAGGGAAAAATTACCAGTCCGAAATTCTTCAAACCAACGCTGCACTTTTCGATCGTTAAATTCTCCTCAGACGCCTGGTTTATATTGCGTGCAGTTTTTGCGGCATTATTAACAAATTTATACTCATATAAGAAAATTACACGAACATCGGTTGAATTTATATCCTTACGAAATTTAAAACAAATAACAAAATGGAATACTTTTGAGAATATCTTCCTTGTTGAAATGCGACTCTGGTAATGAACAGTACACGTAACGGTTAGTTTTCGTTCTGAAACTGTCACGGTTTTTTTCGTTTCGTCAAGTAGGTGTTCGTAATTAATTCGTAACTTTTTCGTTTCCACTTTCAATTATATTTTTACGCGGTCATTTTGAAGATTAAAGAATTAAAGGAATGATTGCAAAACACTCTAACTTCGAAACTAACAAAATATGAAACCAAATGCCGGACAAAGCTAGACGGATGGTAACGGATGATCGTCTCGGTTCTTTTAATCCAATCATGCATCACCATTAAGCTGACGAACACCAATGTCAATTCGATACTTTTAGCATGTCTAATCGAAATTCTTTTGTTTGGCGCCGGTAGGACTTGTTCAGATCATTTCACTTGTCGTCGGCGGTTTTTCGAGGTTTTCGGGAGATCATAAATCTTCAAATTTTACTAATCTCATCCTCAGTTCTCATTCTCCGTGTACGCATTTCATCCGAAGATTCTGCTTCACTTTGTTTTTCTAAAGATGTGATGTTTTCTATTTCTTCGCGATCCTCAAATTCGATTGGAGCAGCAGACAAGCCGTCCACGCATTCATCTCGCATAACCGTGTCTCCTCCTTCGTTTGCCATTATTAAAGGGCACAAGTTCTTATAAAAACATAAAACTTGCTAATATGGCTGTAACTTATTGTGACCTAAACAGAACACCAGCGATACTGGCGTTTGATTGATAGCTATAAACACGGCACCATAGTGGTGTCATCAGCATTTGCCCGACAGTTTTGTGCACGATACCAACATAATGTCGCCGGCATTTGCTCGATAGTTTTTGCGGAACACCAACGTGGTGTCACCGGACGGCATAGCGTTAATAGTAGCAGCGAGGTTTGAATTTCGGACGCAATGATCAAATTGTTAAAAGTGGATCTTCGTTACAAAAAAAAGATCAAACTGTACGTGATTTATCGTATCGTAGAGTTCGTAGACTTCGCACAAAGCGGGTGTCACGCGTTTGAGCCTAGGGTGCCTACTTAACCCCAAACCACATATAACGCTTACGATTCTGTATTCTAACGTAGCGTGTATCGTATTCGCGTAAATCGTTTCGATCACCATCGTAACGTCGGGATGGAAATACTAGCGCGATACCTGGAAATCGCGGATGAACAAGAGGATTCAGCGATGCACGCATCGTGTATCTTGCAAATTGGACGTCAAAGCTGTCGAAATAACAGAAAACGGATAGACGTATGGATAGACGTACGGACAGGCATACGGATAGCCAGGTAGGTTGGTGTACGCGTATTATCAGCGTGGTATAATAACGTACGCGTAGACGTGAGCAGGCGATACGACCATCCGTGCTGGTTATTCCATCTAGAGCGCATGGAAGCACGCCTAGCTTGATAGACGGAGCCAAGAAGACTTTAAAGGCGGATTTTATCTCGAAATCGCGGTGAGCGACGAAGAGGAATGATAAACGCGTCATCTATCTATAAGAACGATAATACGATGCTCAATATAAATATAAAGGCTAAGGCGTGGTAATAATGAAATTAGGTATATATTTGTTAGATTTATTGAAAAATTACAATAAGCGCTGGCCCGTATCCAATCAAACACCACTCCAAACAACCAACGCTCTTTTATCTGTAAGCGGTCTTCACGCAGTCTTTGTTTACCCAAGCACCAGTGAATGGATAAAAATACTATTGCGAGCCATGCAAACGTACACCTGCACTTGCACTTGTGACAATGACAATACGCTAATTAGAATGAAAATAAACACTAATTGCACGATAACACTGAAATAAGGTATATTGGTGAAAATGTTAAAAGATTAAAACATTTGCTCGTCGTATCCAATTTGACACAAATTGTCTTTTGTCTGCAGGTGGCTACTCACATATTGTCGCCTAGCATCATTGCACAGTTTTTGTTTATACAAATACGTGTAACAAAATACTATGGCTAGCCATGGCAATATTAGCCAGCAATTACAATATGATGATCAGGGTGAACGTGTGGTAACAGCGAAATGAGATATATTGGTGAAAATGTTAAATTATAATATATCGGTAAGGATCCAATGTTCTACTATCAGCAGGCAGTTTCTCGTGCATCACTGCCCTGCGTCTTCGCGCAGTCATAGTTCATTCATCAGCGGAGTAGCAGTAATACGGAAGTCCATCCTGCCTGGAGGTCAGAGATACTTGTTCTAGGTGCAAGGAAAAAGCTTCGAAACAAAATGGGGAATATAGACCAGGGGGTTTTAGTGAGTAGGGCGGAGACCATTGTCCCTCGCGAGTCCCACGCTACCTCTGGATATGCCGTCGTTGTCTTCAGGGGCGTGCGTAAAGGCATTTCTCCCCTCCTCTTTAAACAAAAACAAGTTTATTCATCAGCGAGAAAAACACTGTTACCAGCCATGCATACGCTTTAATATTACCTTAAATATCTTACAAATCAAACGCGTTAAAGCCGTCGAATCCATAGAATGGAGATAAACGGATGGAGAAACATACGTATGGATTGGTAGGCAGGCACCCAGGCGCCTAGACGCGCATTAGCAGCGCGGTAACGATGGACGCGCGACCACTGCCAGATGATACGAGACGACGCGTCGCTGGGACGTCGAAATATCACTGGTCGGAGCGTTATTGGTTTATCAGGTGGATACGTGTACGTGTCCGACGTTACAGTCGATTATCGTAAATCGTTACAATATGTCAGTCACGTTGGGACGTGGCCGCGTCCTCGCGCGCTCGCGACGATAATTCTCGGTTGACAATCTAATCCCGAATAGCATGCCCGATGTGCATGTAATTTAATGGGCGAAACAAGTGGACCGTACGTCAAGTAGCGCGATTGCGAACAAACCGGAAGATAACGGTGGATACGCCGTGAGGCCGCGATCAGAATCGAACCTGGTTGGTTGAGTGGCTGGTGATGTCGAAAATGTTGCGTCTCTCCCTCTCTCTTTCTTTCTCTCTCGATTACCTTCGATTTCAGCAATGACTTTGACAATGATTATTTTATTAATTACTAGAATATTTTTAGGTATAAGATAGGTCATGATTATACAGTTTTGGACGGAATGAAAATGATGTTCACCACGGTAGGGAGCAAATTGCATGACACTGGTTGACAAGTGTAACGTTTATTCCAGAGTACCTTTGATATCGATAATGGTCTTGACAATAATTTTTGACAATAGCTTATATCATTGACCACACGAAGGTTTTTGCGTATTGGGTAGCTTCGGCTTTTACAATTTTGAATGAATAAATGTAAGAGACGATTTCCACGGTAGGAGTAAGTCGCATCGTTTTGTATTCCAAAATAAGGAGAAACGCGCAAGAAAGTACAATATTTGAACGTTTTTGGAACGTATTTGAAAACTGGAGATTCGAGTAAGATATTCTACATACGCAATTGTGTTTTATGGTGATTAATTAAAACGCGATTTTACTTACAATGATAGAACGTATGTATGTACTAGGATTTTTCGGAGGAGTAAGACGGTGTTGACGTGGTGTGAGAGAGAAGCGTTGTCCTCCGGCAACGCTGCTTTTGGTGTGAGTGACGTCGTCCAGCGGTGGTGGAA
>JAITYT010000186.1:12625-23114 GCA_025433975.1 Liostenogaster flavolineata
ATTCTTCCGCGAGTATTTGCAAAAACTCAGAGCTTCAGCGAATCTGAAGAGCGAGTGAAAAAAGTCTCTATTATTTTTATTTTCAACTCAAATAAACTGAATCAACTGAATTATTAGGATTTCTACTTAACTTTTTTTAGTGGACATTTTAATAGAATCCCACCTTTAAAAGGCTCGTCCTGGATGGATCGGACGAACGAACCGTAAATACGTAAAAACGAAAGAAGACCATGCAGACAATTCGTATTACGTTAACCGAGAACGATTGATTGTTCGGGATAGGCGAGTTGTAGAAAAGAGAAAAACCAAATCGCGCCATGTTTAAGAAACATGCATATGAGGATATCAATATTGTTGTGACTTGGAGAACTTAATACGTGTGTTAATAGGACATCATACGTGTAATGCGAAGACCCAAGTTTAAATCCCAACTCACCCAGCGCTCGATTTGTTTCTTGAGAATCTCAAGAGACACTTCTAAACCTATATTCCAGTCGAATTATTCCCTACGACTCTCTCGATAACTTCATGGAACTCGCGATACTATTTCTCATTTCCTCCGACCCCTTCCCCCCTCCCCTACCTCTTCCTCATCTTCGGCAGGGTTTCGATGGACGAAAGGTGATCGAGCCACCACGAACGCAAACGTATGCAGAACGAGTGCGTTGTCCGGACGAGTCGACAACCGCGTACGCGTCACGCCTGACTAATTTGCATGGAGCGCGCTTCGTAGCTGGCATCGACGCCAGAACGGACGGAACTCTGCGGAGGAAATTATTATCCCACAACATAGCGTAAGCATACATACGCACGTACATAGAAGCATGTGCATACGAACGTACGTGACGTGACGCGGTGAAACTGTTGTCGATACTATTGACTCGCATTCATCGTCATCCACATTTACATCCTCATTCTCATCCTCGTCCTCATCGGCACCTTCAACGTCATTATCATCCCTATCGACATCCTCTTTAAGGTCATTTTCATCATCATCCTCACCGACAATCTCAATGTCATCCTCAACTTGATCTTAACCCCTTCCCGTGCCATTTATTAGGTTGGGGAAAAAGTATCGCGCACTTTTATGCACAGATGGCTTTAGGGTCGCATATTTCTGGAAATATCCATCGCGTCGTGTAAAACGGCGTTTGAAAGGTTTTGTTTCAGAGCAAATTGTTAAGAAAAATGATATTTAAATCGGTGGTTTCAGTCAAAAGTTATAACGATTTAAGTATGAACGAAATCAAGTCAATGTCACGAATTTAGGAAATGAAACAGTCACTTTAATCAAGGTAAAAAATTTGTACTGTTTACGGTCACGGTACTCTATCAAAATCAACGGTCCGTAGATGGTTCGCTCGATTTCGTTCTGGAGATTTTGGCGTTAAAGATGCGCCCCATTTTGGTCGACCAATTGTGGAAAATGTAGAGGAAATCGTGAGCGAAATCGAAGAAAATCGACATGTAAGCACTCGAGACACTGCTCTGAATCTAAACATTGACCATAAAATTGGTCAGGTTTGGATGCCACACGAACTGGCGACGATAAATTTGATGGACCGTGTTTCGATATGCGAAACATCGAAGAAACGAAACGAAGTCGAGTCATTTTTAAAAAGATTAATCACGGGTGACGAAAAGTGGATTAGATATAAGAATACTATTCGAAAAAGATCGTGGACAAGGCGAGATGATCAGCCAGAAACGACACCAAAACCCGGGTTGACATCAAATAAGGTAATACTGAGTATTTGGTGGGATTGGAAGGAAATCGTGTATTATAAAGTCTTGCCCCCTGGTCAAACGATTGATTCGTGTCTCTACTGTCAACAACTAACTCGATTGAAGCAAGCAATCGGGGAAAAACGGCCAGAATTGGCCAATAGGAAAGGAATTGTCTTTCACCATGATAACGCCGAGCTACATACACCTTTGACGACCCGGCAAAAACTGAGAGAGCTCGACTGGGAAGTTTGATGCATCCGCCATATAGCCCCGATTTAGCACCCTCGGATTACCATTTGTTTCAGTCCCTGCAAAATTCCCTTAATGGTTTAAAATTGACGTCAAAAGAAGACGGCGAAAATCAGCTGTCTCAGTTTATCGCCAACAAACTCAGGAGTTCTACACCGATGGAATAATGGTTCTATCCCAAAAATAGTAAAAAGTTATAGATTAAAATGGAACATCCTTGGTTCGATAAAGTTCGAAAAATGTTATGTGAAATTTACTTCTAAAACACGCAATACTTTTTCTCCAACCTAATAGCTCAACGAAATCCGAATCCGAGCTGAGGGATCAACGCGCAGTAAAGAAACGCAAAGTAAGAAAAAAGTTGAAGGGTCAAAATCGGTCATCACCATCGACAGTTTTATTATCAGGAAAAATTTGTCCGCGCGCGTAATATTCATGTTTGGGCCAAAATCTTCATCACGAGCCAGACTCGTTAAAGTACGGGAAGGGGTTAATAATCACCCTCGTTCTCATCCCCACGACATACAAATTGACATCCTCGTCAACATTCTCATTACCATCTTTAGCGTCATCTTCTTCTTGATCCTATAAAGTCATTCTCATCCTCATCCATATCCCCAACCTTAACGTCATTCTCGTTGTCATCTTCATCGTCATTATTTCTACGTGTTACGCGGACTCGTTGCTGCCGATGCTTTGGAAATTGGATGCCGCCGTAAGCCATGATTCATGGCGGTACGCGTCCGGACGTTAGGTGGGTACGCGACCGAGCAACCTATAGTAATCTATCGCGAAAGGGGGCTTCGCCCTGCACAATCGCGCCGATAACGCACCGTGACACGGTGATAACAGGATTTAGTGGTGGTGGGGTGTGCGCGGCTGAACGAGAGGGAATCGAAGGACTGCGGAAGGACGGCCGATTTGCTCGCGTGGCGGGGGGACCTGGTGCAAACGGAAGAGAGCGAAGGATCGGAAAGTCGAAGGTTTGGAAGGGGAATGTTGCCGCCTGCTAGAGACGGATACACGGATAGAGACAGAAAGCAGCCAGCAACCCCGTCGAAAGATCGTATCGATCGTTCTCATGGTCGGACCTATTCGTATACTCCACACGGCGTTTACCGGAACGTTTCTACTTGTCCGCTTTGCCTGTCCGTGCTGGTTGCCGCGTTCTTGCCTTTCCAGCAAGACGAGGGCGAACGCGGTTTCGCAGTATACCGTGGAATAGGTACGATGGATTCGCGGAGTAAGAGGAAAGAGGATTGGCTTATGGAAAGTACAGACAGGCTAAAAGCGAGCGGTCGGTCGCGTTTAATTGGTCGATGCTCCGAACGGGATAACTCGAATATTTGAATTCCTGCGGTAGTTTTCCCTCGAAAAGGTTCATCGAATTCTCAAGACGAGACTTTTCCATGGCCTCGAACTCGTCGTTTATTTGTTTATCGGCGAGTTCGAGTTTTCTATAAGGTTAGATGTTTTGACTTGTTGACTGCTTATGCCGTACCTGTGCGCCATTTTTTAAAGTTCCTTTTTTGCATAATGTTGCGTATACGTTGCAACCTAAAATAATGATGATGATGATCATAATAACAATAACAATAAGATTGTTGAAGGAAACACGGTGATCGTCGAAAAATCTTTGATCCGTAACGAACCAAGATTGATCGACGAGTCGTGCAAGGAATTTACTACCCTCGCAAATAATCTTTGAAATTCGTAAGAATCCTAATCCAATGTTTAAATTTCTAAAACCACGACTAGCGCCATGTATTTTTTAACACCCTTTACCATTTACTATCAAAATTGCAAAGTTGCAAAAAGACATTTTTGCCGAATCCGTCCGAAAATGTGAAATCTGAAGAGTTTACGCGTCGAAGAAAGCGACTTAAATTGAATCGAATTTAATTTTAATTCCCAATTCGTCTCGTATGCGATTATCGTACTCGCAACTACAACTGTTTTGATTCGACTCATCTATCGAAGCCTATAATTATATATTATATATATATATATATATATATATATATATATATACACACACACACATATATTACATATTTATACATATTTATTATTCTTTACCTCGTAATAACGTGCTTCCGGCTTGACATCGTTGGTCCCATCGTGGAATATTACGACATAAATATACTGCATCGCGCTCGTCTACCGTCGGCGATTTAATATTCACGCGCGCTTCGCCGTGCCTCTTATCCGGCTCGAAGTTACACCCTCGTATTTTCATATAACCGTTACATGATCAAATAAGCCGACGAGAGGAGAGAGGTTGCAGAGCGCAGCCTGAATATTCGCACGATCCTCTCGCTAACGCGATATTCCTGGAGAACCCGACGCGGATAATTTCGAAACGATTTTCTTTTATTCGTCCACCAAAAAGCATTGTTTTCATACTTGAACAAGAAAAAAGCGAGGTTAACACTTTGGAAACTTTGAGGTCGTTCATTGGCCTTTTTTATCAAGAACTGAATACACGAGTAATTCAGTCGTAAAATCGTACGATTTTATCTTAATAATAATTGTGATTAGTTTGCGTCTACGAAAACCGACAGAAGCACGCATAAATTCTAAGTTGTTAAAATAAATTAAACAATTTATTATTTTTACGCGAATTTATTGAAGAAAGCATCTTAAACCATATATAAATTTCAGATGAATTATTAAATCTAATATTATACTCTTTTATGAAATAAATTACATTCGTAAAAAAGTCCAATCGATCTCCTAGAGAAATAAAAATTCAACGAATCAGAATATCCTTTGAAATCTGTCAGTATCTATCATTGCAATGCTGCGGGTAACGACCAATAACAAAACGTTATTATAAATAATTACACTTTACCTGAGCCATCAAATTCACCTTATTCGACTGATCTTTGAATTCTTCAAATGATCTACAATATAAGAAAGAATCTTTATTGAGATCTACCAATATCTTGCAGTGTCATTGGTAGCAACCCAGGAAAGAGACACATACATTATTACAAATAATTACACATTACCTGAGCCACTAACTTCGTCCTATTCGACTGATCACTGAATTCTTAAAAAGATTTCCAATAAAGAATCTTTATTGAAAATTATCAATATATGACACTTCAGTGACACCTGTAACCAAGACAAAAATATACACATTATTTGAAATAATTACACCTTATCTGATCGACCAAATTCATCCTACTCTACTGATAACTGAATTATTTAAAAAATCTACCAAAAGGAATTTTTAATTTTTTTAAAATCATTGCATCGTTATGTCATTTTATTATTTTTCGTATTACCTTTTTCATGCCGACGATCCTAGCATTCCGACTTTTCGAAACAAACGCTTATGCCAGGTGTGCTGGCATTCCAAGTTGCCGGAATGAAACTTCATTGCACCCGTGCTGGCATTTCGAGTGCCCATGGCTAGGGACGATAGGCAAAGCGAAAACAGCACTGAGTAACACACGAAGCAGGAACAGTCGTCGAATTTATTAGACATGCCCGAGAATACTTTCGATTCCGTGCGTTTCCATTTTTCCCATGTGCAACTGCAACCGTAAAACGTAGAAATACAATAAAACGAATGGAATCCTTGGTGTAAATCGATTGTTCGCTCTGCGATTGGAAAGTTATCGATAACGATAAATTGTAACGTTGGTAGTTAACACTACGCCTTTTTAGCTGAGTTTTACAAACGTTAGCGACGAGAAAATAATTTAATGGGAAAATTTAGTAGGAAAAACAGTAGAGTACCATAGAGAAGAAGGTGTTGGACGTTTGTCGATTCTCTTGAGTTTTGGCTGTTGAATGACGAAGTTTGGTCATTTAATTGGCTTTGCATCTTTATTCTGAGAAAACTATCTTAAGCAAAATACATGCTTGTGAATCAGTACGATCCATATTACACACATACTTGTAGTATTCTGAAGTCGATTGTACATTAGTAGTATAAAAAAAAAACTGAAGCTTATCAACTAGAAAAGACGTTGAACGTTCGTCGATTCACTTGAGTAATGGCTGTTGAATGGCAAGTTCGTTATTTAATATGCTTTACATTTTTATTCCGAGAAAACCATTGCAAGCAATGTACACGCTTGTGAAACAGGATAATCAATGTTGCGTAAATATTTTTGATACCCAGATTCTTCACGACACCTGATTTTTCTTGATTTCACGAAGTAACGCTCGAATTCGTCGTGACGTTTCAAAATTCCATTGCCGAGATTGGACTCGTAACAAAACGCATCCTTCTGCAATTAGCCTCTCCAATTTAATACACGGGTACTTACCCTTCTAAGAGACATCCGCGATACAATATCTACAACGATCGCCACTATTCGCGAAATAACGCGACTACATGGAGGCAAACGTGATAGGTTCAACGAGGATCCAGTGCAGTCCATTCATTAACCTTGTTAATTGGGTCAATGGGACGATACCACGTTGACTATAAATTGTTCGAAAGTCGTACGCAGGAAAATCGAACTCGGCTAACTCGGCACCGACTCGATCTCCCTTCTGGAATTCCCCCAGTCGCATTTAACTGACCTTCGTCGCGCAGGCCAAGTGAAGACACGCGTGGCTCCTCTTCTCTTTGCGGCCTTGTCCTTTAGTCGCGTTCTCTCTTCTCCACGTAGAATTCTGCATCACGTGACGCGTCACAGCGTCGAAACTCTCTTAAAATCTTTCTTCGGCGATACTCGTGAACAGTTTTATTTTTTTTCAAAAACGATATATGACAAATAAAAAATCTGTACCAGAATAATAGAGGAAAAAAAATTTGGGAAATTCTTTGCGATTTTCACACTAAATCACAATGTCGTTCGTTATGTATACTATTGTATTATGCATGCTATTATAGATAAATAAACAATAAACTTTTGATTCCCGAAGTCAAACTCAATTTTCAAAGGCTCTGTCAAAAAAATTGGGAAAAAGTGAAAAAATATTTGTTTTTGATATGATGGAGCAAATTATTTGTTGTAAGTGTTTATGACATTTCCGTTCATTTATTCTGTGCGATTTCTTTTATGCGGTCCCTATTTACCGCACAAAAACAGGTTCTACTGTATTTCGAAAAGCAGTTTATTCCATCGAATTCGACACAAAAAAGATTAATTTCAGTAATTTATACAAATTCTCTATCTCTGATACTTTTCGAGATATTTAACAAAATAAACGTTCACCAAAATTTTAGGGGCGGTTTTAACCCTTTAGACACGAGCGTTTCCAAATAAAACGAAATACGTGTGAAATATTTGTATAAAACAAACATCCCATATTAATTCCATCAGAATCGGTAAAACTAATCAAATAAAAATGAATGTAGAAATACCAACCACTACCCAATCACGCATCAGACTTCTCTCGAGTGCGGACGATTAAAATCGTACAGACGACGTATCAATTTTCCACTTTACTTTGAAAGTTCTTTGAAATTCCACCGAAATATAGTCTCGTATCGCAAGTTTTTCGAGAAAAGGTAGATAAAAATCTAGAAACTCTTTCTCATCTTCTACCGCTTCTTTTCGCTAATCTCTTCGAGTTCGTCGTTGTTAATCGAACCTCGATATTCGCTAAAGGAGAACGCAGAGTCGCTCGACGCCACGAAACCACGGTGAAACTCCTCGCTACTCTCGACATCGACGTCGATCACGGCGCTAAAATAGCGTTCGTTTTCGACAGGAACGTCCACGGCTTAATGGATGATCGCAATATTTGGATAATAGCCAGAAAACAATCAACTGGTCAGCGCAGACATAGAAACGCACTTTCTTTCATAAGGCAACGCACGCGCTCGCAAGATCGATAAGCATTACGTGTATTGCTCTTGCAACCATGGGTACTCGTTATCCATGAATTCGATCTCCAACTATACTTTCCTGATCTTCCCTTTTTTCCGTTTTCGTTTTTTTCTATTTCTATCTCTCTCTTTCGCACTGCCGGCTGCTTCCATCGCTCGCCTACCATTTTCCGTCGCTTTGAAAAAGCGTTGTTATCGGCTTTTCGAGAACGTACGGAAGCGTTCATCCCTGACAAGCGTTTTCGTGTCGAGCCATAGGCGTACACGTCGCTACCTTTTGTCCGTTGCGTTTGTCGGTCGTGACGGGTGCGCGCGTGTCCACCCACACCGATGAACAAGGATCGACGTCGAACGTGGACCAGCCAAAGGAACGGTGTTTTCCTTTATCGCGATCTCGCGCACGATACAATGCTGTCCGCCATTTTTCTTGCTCTTTTCGTTGGCTCGATCCACGCGAGTACCACTACGCGCCATCCTCCACAAATAAATCGCACCTTTATCGATCATGCGGATTTCGCATTTCGTCGATGTCGTTATTTTGTTATTCGTTTCGTCAGCGACTCCTATGAAGCAGTTTATTCGTCGTTTATTTTCTTTTTTCTTCGTTACTTTTTTGCGAAGTTCTGAATGTTTTCGACGATTTTAAAACGTTCTGTCGGTTGGCCGCCGACTTTCTAGGTTATTTATTCTTTTTTATTTCGTTAATCTTTTCATTGCGCTGCACTCGAGGACGAAATGATCGCTTCTAATTGCTCAAAGGGAACGTTAAGGGATGTAATCGAGCGAAAGGCGATACAACGTATCCATTGAACGAGATTACGACAATGTACAGAATGACCTCCAACGCGGTTTGGAAAATGTGATAATTTTCCTATAACGTAGCAATTTCATAGCGTTTTTTAGATACATTCGAGCCCCTTTTTGTGGGATTTTTTTAATGCGAATTGGAATATCGGGAATAATTTTTTTATGCGATTTTTCTTCACTTTCGGAAAATTTCTAAAATATTATTTTCTTAAACGGTTATGATTCATTTTCATTCGTTTAGTCTTATTTCGACATTAGTTTGAACATAAGCATCGAAAGCGGTCTTCGTTATATCGTTATAATAAAGGTTCTTCGTAATAGTAAAACTTGTACACCTGCAAAGCATACCATTACCTTAATTTTCTCTTATTTTCTTATGATTTGCTTACGACTGAACGATAATGTGGAATCAACTCAACTCCTCTGGTAATCGATTCACCGTCGCATGTAGACAGTGATCGTACAAAGCGCGTTCGCGCCGCTTGCCACTCAAACGGTTAATGAAATCGATCGCGTCCCTTCCTCCATTTTCGAAGAAAAAGGAGCGAGTCCTTGTCACGGTGATACGATTATCGAGAAATTGGAAGACACGTGTCGCATGGTAATTAAAAAAGGTAGAGTCTAGCGCTTCGAATTACGGCGGAATATTCCGCAGGCCTCTCGCGAAGCAAATCGCGACCGAGTTGAAACAAACGAACGATCGAGGATGCACCTTTGTTCTTCGTTATTGGAGGAAGTTCAATTTTATCGATCTGCCCCCGCGTAAAACTATGCAGACCCAGCCTTAAACTCCGAAATTTCCACGAGATGGATATTAAACGGCTGACTCGAGGGTACCGCGCGATCGACATGGTAATGCGATTTAAACGAGTACGCAGGTACGTGGCTCGATCTTATCGAGTGAATCCTCGGCTTTCCATGAAATCCAATATTCCCTGGAAGAAGCAGGCGGAAGCCACGAGGGCGAAAGTAGACGCGTTGCTCGTCGTCCCTCGGCCATAAATTTCGAAAAGCCGAACCTCGAGATGGATCGGTTGAATATCAGTTTCAATCGTGGTCGGTATTTAAGCGTTCAGTCGCCATCGAGAACGGTTTACTAGTCGCTTTGACGTATTGGTACGCGTGGACCTTGGAAGGTCTATTGGTTGGCCTACGATGTTTTTCGTAACGTCACGAGTTTCACTTTGCAGTGGGTTTCGAGATGATAGATAGAGTTCGATTGGAAACGAATGTAGCGGTTTGTTCGATTGTTCGACTCAAAATCAGAGTTATTCCGAGTGTCAGGTTGCGCGCAGTGAAAATGCGGATATGTTGTTAGCGATGCAGCGAGGTTCAAAGTCGGATTTAACAATCTGGTTCTGTCAAGTTTTGTGTCCGTTTTATTCTATAATTGTGAGGTAAAAAAGTAGCAGATATCCTAGAATTTTAACGTGTAACTTAAACAGTGACTTAAGAAAATGAACGTCGCTGATAACGAGGGTACAGGGTTATAAATATCCTGAGATAACTGCGATGATGTTACATCGCGGTCATGCAATGAAAATACTGATGTGTTCTTAGCAATACAATAAATTTCAGATTCGGATTTAATAATAATATCATTGTTTGAAATATATTCCCTTTTTATACCTTAGTTGTGATTATAGGTACTGAGATTTTGTCAATCGATTCGATACATTTTATCGATACAATCTTTTATTTTGTCAACGTTGTTGCGGCCCGATACAGCCCTACATGGGAGATCACGTGCTCGAGAAGTGACTGTTCAGTATCTTCTCATCGCGCGACCGAATGTGCGCTGTTTCGAGTGTCATAGCGATTCGAGGACGGTCGCTACGCTTTTTCTTGATCGACCGCCTCTGTTGTGTTTACGTTATGGCGCCTTCACGCATTCGTTCGCTAACT
>JAITYT010000186.1:50392-78754 GCA_025433975.1 Liostenogaster flavolineata
AAAAATCATGGGTCAAACAGACATGGAAACCGAATATTTATTTTTCATTTCGAGATAAAAGTTACTATGCGCATGAATAGTCGACGCGACAAAGAAAAGATTACAAGTGCGAGATATAATTCGAAACGTTACTCATAGATGCGAAGAGACTCCGCAGGAAAGTTGTAACAAAATACACTCGAATGCACATTCTCTCGATTTATTTGGTATCGCTGTCACGCTACGTTAGATTGCATTATACGTTACATTACACAATTCGCGGCACTGTGTTGAAAAATTATAGCTGTAGGGCGAATGATTTATTTAGATAGTGGACAACGCGCTAGGAAAGGGGAAATATTTTTCGATCTCGATAAAATCCTAAGCGACGAACTGGAAGCGGAAAGATGGTCGACTTTAAAACGAGGATTGAGCGTTAAGACGATGAAAGGCACGAGAAAGAAAAGCTCGGTGGATTTAAGGAAAAGAGTAAAGAAAATTATTAAACGAAATCGATGACGCGACTGAACACTATAAAACTGTAGAATTACGCGAAACGAGTGACGGTTTTTCGACGGAGCACGAAGGAAGCAATCACGATTCGATTCATGAATGAATTGTCTTTGTGACGCCACAAATTTATTCTCTTGTTACGAAATTAACATTACCTCGTTGAATACTATCGAAATTATAACGAAACCTTCGTGAAGTTTCCTTTAACATCGTGGATACTGTAAAATATGGGGATGAAATTCAAAACAAACCTATACTTCAAGACAAAATTTATTGGACTGGCACGAAAATAATTTTGCTTTTCGAAAATAACTGTCGTTACAGTTTCTTTACAACAGTTCAGTACAAAATAAAGAACGTATAATTTTACGTAGATTTGATCTTTGCCTACAAAATTTAGTTTTATTTCTAGCTAAAATAACGAAATTACTTGTTTGCCAACTGAATAAAATTAATAGACATCGACAAAAACGTAATAGGCGCCCGCCTTTTCGATCCTGGAAGCAAAGAACGCCATACGACCGAGAGAAGAAGCATAGGAAGAAAGGAAGGCGAGCGAGGAAAGGTACGAATCTCGTCGTTCGATAGGAACGGCTGGAGGCCAAATAGTTACGACTTTCGAGTGCACGAACGCACCATCGAGATTACCATTTTGTCGTTGAATTTTATCGAAGTGACAACGAACCTTTCGCAAAATTTCCTTCGACACTTCGTACCCTCGAAATAAGAAATTCTAAACGAACATAAAGGATATATTCAGTTGTCACGAAAGTAATTTCGGTTTTTACAAACGGCACTCGTTAAGTTTATTTTTTATTGGCTTTCGTAAGTGTTACGCTTACGAAACGCCAAGATGCCAGAAAGATGGAAAAAGGTCGTCTGACAAAATGGAAAATGGATGATTGAATAAACTTCGTTCTTTGTCGAAAAAATTGAATTTTATTTTCACTAAACTACCGAAATTACTTTCTTGCCAGCCGGCGTCCGCGCATTGGATTAAGAAGCAAAAAAACCACTCGACGGAGAGAAGAAACGTAGGAAGGCGAGCGAGGAAGGTTCGAATCTCGTCGTTCGATCGGAACGGCTCCGTAGTCAAAAAGTTACGACTATCGAATGAACGAACGCACCGTCGAAATTAGCATTTCATCGTTGAATTCTATCGAAATATCGACAGATTTTTCTCAAAATCACCCTCAACACTGCGTAACCACAAAATGTGCGAAAAAGAGTCGCGTGAGACATACATATCCCGAAAGAAATTCCAAAGGAACGTAAAGAATATACGTATTGTGTTGTCGCGAAAGTAATTTCGGTTTTCGCTAACAGCTATCCTTAGATTTTTTTTAATAACTTTTGTAAGCGTTACGATAATGAATTGCGATATTGCTGGAAAGATGTTAAAAGATCCTCGAGCATAACGAAGGACGTGTAATTGATCAATGTTCCATCTTTGTATAGAAATTGAGTTTTATTTCTAGCTAAAATAACGAAATTACTTTCTTGCCAATTCGATAAAACCAATAGACCACCGTCAAAAATGTAACAGGCGTCCTGGAATTCGATCCAGGAAGCAAAAAAGAAGTCACACGGACGAGAGAAGAAACGTAGAAAGAAAGGAAGGCGAGCGAGGAAAGGTTCGAATCTCGTCGTTGGAACGGAACGGTTCGCAGCCAAAAACTTACGACTATCGAATGCACGGACGCACCGTCGAAATTACGTTTCGCGCCGTTCGTTCGCTCGATCGATCTTTACGTTGGCGTGACCAATTGCGAGGGCGTCGCGGGTACACGAGGGTCGCTCGGTAACACGTTACGCGGCCCCTTCTCTTCACAGCTCATTCAGTTAGAAGTTCCCGCTGACCGGAGAGAAATTTAAGAGGTTTTCACCGCCCGAGTTTTTTCTTTACGATCGCCGTAAAACTTCCGATCGATTGCCCAATGTCTTTCTTCGCTCGTCTGAAAACTCGTCTGGTAAGGACAATGGGCCCGCGATCCGTTCCTCCATTGCCGCGGAAATACGCACACGCCATTTGCGCCGCGGGAAGGAAAAATAATGCGCGAGAGCCGATGGTGGGATTTAACGCCGGCACGGACTACGAGACTGGTGCCTTCGAGGCTCCCTCCAACGAAATCCAACGATAAAAACCTGTCTTTTTGCTTTTCGCTTCGATTCGACGTCGAGAAGGACGGAATTGCCAGGAAATCACTATCCAACGGATTCATTTTCGATTCCTTCCGCCTCGTTTTCTTTCCCGATGTATCACCGAATATACGTGCGTCTCGTTTCGATTTCACTGCGTTTTCTTCACTGATCGAAAGAATCGAATAATTAACATTTTAACTTACGATATCGAGTAAGACTCGTGCTAAGAAATTCAGGCCAGAAATAAGAAACATATGCCTGACTCGTAATATTTCGTTAGGAACAAACGTAAGCGGTACATGTCTGACTAGTACGTGTGATTCTTCGTTACATTCGCGCGTTTTGGCATAATTCCCTAATAAAATTTAGTCAAATGTCTCGACGCGTGACCAACATTTCTGTTGATCGTAGATCGCGTCATCAGGACTTACAGCGTTGAGAAAATAATTTATAACAGAATAAATAATCAATCGAACACTTTTAATGGCGCCGTTGCAATTTGTTTTATTTTTCGATCGTTTTATTTCGAGTCGTAAATAAATCGACATTTTTGCGATTTTCCTCCTCATTAACGAAAAGAGGAAACGCAATTCGTACGGTACGCGCCAGATAAGAATTAAGTACCACGTCTTTTATCCGCCCGAGTTTAATCTACTTACGGTTCCCTGGTACGTGTACTTCTATTTTTAATCTTCCTTAAACCGATTTTTATCTGCTTCCGAAGAAAAGTCCATGGCAAGGAAGAATTTCTACCGTTGATTCCACCATATAAATCAATATAAATTAAAAGTAAACTTTGAATATATTCCGCAGATCTTAATTGCAATTAGAATTAAATAAATTTCAATGCTGAATGTTGAAACTTAGGAACGACATCACGCTCGAATTGTAATGTCATCTTGATATTTTCTTATAATTTAGAAACGATGAATAACAGCCTTGTGGTAATTGAAATTAAAATTGAGTAGATGGCTTCGCCTAGAAACGATTGTATGGACATCTTTTTTTTAGCAACGAACCATATTCGCAACGGTATAAAATGTATTCTACTCATTAGCGACACTCTCGACTCGTGAGAATTCGGTTAACGCGTAAAAATAGTAATGCATTTAATTTAATAAATATCGATAACCGACTAGCTAACGTTTCATTCAAATTATGTACTATTTATATTAGCAATGTTCTCGTTATTTAGATTCATTGCTCGAATGCCGACTATCTAATGAATTTGGATATTCGTGAACAGATATATTTGATCCTAAGATATAAAACACGTCGCCATTTGAACAGCGATTATTCCGATATCAGAAAATCGAAGTACCTAAAAGCACGGTTCATTAAACTCCAAAATTCAGACCATGCGGAAACGCAAGTAAGCAATTTATTATTCGGTCGAACGAGGATAAATCTCGATCGAAATCTGTTGCAGTGCCATTATCAAAAAAGATTCGAAACGAGCGATTCAAAACAAAAATACAGGCAATTTCATTCTTATATCTTTATTATTCTTTGTACCATTATCGAGAAGCAACCGTTCCTTTCCTTCAGATACTTTAAACAACAAAAATTTTTAAACTTTTAAACGTACATCCAACCACTTCAATAATCATGTCGAGAATGATGAGAAATCCGTCTTCACATCGAGCATGCGTAGTCTTAATAATGTCTAATTTACCCACTGTAATCCCTTTAGGAACGATTTCATTAGCGAAATAAAGACTTAATTATTTTTTCGATTATCATTTTTATTTACCTAAGAATTGTGACTTATTATTATCTGGCTAGAAGCTCCAGTAAAGATCGTAAATGTACAGGGCGTAAAGGTTGTACAAAAAACAAGAATACAATCTGCCGCTGTTTCATGGGAAAAGGAAAATAATGGTAACTAACAATTTATGTAAAGACCCCATAAGACGATATACGTGAAAAGCGATGGTCCTTCCTTGTCTCGTCTTCGAAATATTTTACATGAATATTAAATTTCAAGTCTCGGTTAACTCGTCGAAGTGACTTTTTCATCGGACTGTTCGTTTTAATGCCGTTGTTCTTACGTTGGAAAAGAGAGATTAAACGGGATTGTAAATAAAAGAAGATCGAAGGGAAAGCTGTCGCCGTAAATTTAAACTCTATCGTGGATCGCAGCTACAAACACTGCGAACAAATGAGAAGAACCGAAAATTTCGACGACGGACGGAAGCAATTCCGCGTGAAAATCTTGAAAAGCGAATGGAGTAGGTTCCGCGAATTTTAATAACGTCCTCGCGCTTAATTATTCGCGCGGTCGTCCTGGCCGCGATGATGTATACGCGTTTATAATCGATATGTATATGCAATCATGATTGGTCGGTACTATCGATACGCATGCGGGTGTATGCATATACAATGAATGTGCGTCTGCGTACGTGTAATTGAAACGACGAGGAGCGCGTTAATTTCACATATCGCGGCCCCTCATTCGCATCTACGCTAAAGAATTTTTCGAGTTGGAAAAATAAGATTCTACCGCGCGACTACCGTCCGCTGCTTTTGAGATGGAGTAACGAGAAGATCTCTCACGAATTTAATTAAACCGTACGTAAAAGCAGGGAAATTTGGTAGAGCGGTCGATGTTCGTAGCACGAGAACTTCTCGCTCTAATCAAAAAATGAAAACACTGCGATCTCCTATCTCACGGCGTGTTCTTGGATAGTCGTTTCCGAGGATCGTAATTGATCCATTTGTAAGTCGAAGCGATTGAATATATTTCTTACAAATTTCTTTATTTTAGTAGATAGACAAGTAATATTCGATAAATGAAAAATGTTGTATTAGTTCTATTGATTTCTAAACGACAAGAGCGGACCATAATTGTAAGCTTTGGTACGATGCCGATAAAAATGTTGAATGTCGATGCGATAATTTCACAGTTTATGCATTAGTCGTGACACAATTTTGTTTAAATATATAGGATCGGATCGCGGTGATACTGCATTTAGTAACGTTCGATTTTATTCGCGATTTATCGCCATGGAGAAGGGTCAACGTTGAGTTCGTAAATCGCGTAGTGATTAAAAGCTGGGTCAGTTTGTAATTCTATAAACACCCAAAAGAAAGGATCGAAAAAAATAATTATTTATATTATTATATATGTATATTTATTAATTAATTTTATTCGTTATCAAATGAAGATATTAACTTTCCGGTTTTAACATTTCGATATTTCTTTCGATTTATCATTCGCGATACAATTTTTTTTTACTGGGTATATTTTCTTATGCTTCTTGTCCCAACGGATTTGTTTGTTTTTTCGTTGCATAAACAAAACGTTCTCTAAGCAATGAACAAAGAGATATAATACGGGTAGCTCTTCTATAACACGATAGATAGGTTTCTAGGAAATTCCGTATCGTGTGAAACCGTGTTATGAGATCCAGAGCCAGTGCAAAAAAGAGGGTTACGTTCCGAAACCTGTTAAAAACAAACATGTTTTTAAATTTTATCCACAAGCGCCTTAATTTTTACTGAAAATATAAATGTATGTATATCACAAAACGAAAGAAAAATACAAAATTATTTTTATTTAACGTAACATTAATTTAATATTTAAATTTTTTCTTCGTTACTACTCTGAGACGGCAAGTCTCGCCGCGGATAGCGCGTAAACTGTGCATAACGCTTTCGGCTATAACATCGGAATAGAGTTATAAATGAGTAAATTATAATTTATTTATATATTTTCGTGTAAATCAGTCATTAGTTCACTATATCTTTCCGTAATTATTTTAAGGTGATTTGCTTCTTAAATATGTTAAAAATAATGTTAAATGTGTTAAAAATCATGTTATCCAGCGTTGTAGAAATACGGTATTGTACAAAGGATTTCGTAATTCACTCATCGCGATAAAGTGAAACTGTGTTGTGGGTTAAATGCTATATGAGGGTTCGCGCGATTTATCCTATCGTATTATAGCGAAACCGTGTTATAGGAAGGCTAACGGTATTTTTTTGTTAATAAGACTGAACTAGTCGTAACTAGTCTTAACTAGTTTTTAAATAATCTTAAATAAGACTGTGAACGTCCGAGAGGCAGGGTCAAATCGACTTTATTAATTCATTTTATTTGTTATCAAATGAAGGCAGTAACAATTTGATTTTAACATACCGATACTCCTCTCGATTTATCTTTTGCTGTTTGCTTCAACACAGCAGTTTGTTTTTTCCTTGTACAAACTGACTTTAAAGAGCGGATAAGAAAGTATAATATCTTAATTTTTTAAATAAGATTAAACTGGTCTTAACTAGTCTTAAATGAAACTGTGAACATCCGGGACGAAGGATCGAATTAACTTTACTAATTCATTTTATTCGTTATCTAATAAAAATTCCGTTTTAACATAACGATATACTTCTCGATTAATCATTCGCCACACAACATTCATTTTTATTACGTACATTTTCTTGATGTGCTTGTCGAAACACAGCAGTTTGTTTCTTCGTTTCGCGAACAGCTTTAAACGACAGATAAGCAAGCATAATCTCTTAATTTCTTACATAAGACTTCGATTCAATGCGACATTCAAACTCGATTGCTTGGAATTAAGAGACAGCCGTTCAAAGCTTTAATCCATGCGCTTTTGTGTTCTTTCTCCTTCTCTCTCACTCTCTTGTCTCTCGATATTGCTTTGACGAGCTACAACGATCGTCGATATGCACGATGGTAACGCAATTTCTCGATTGGCCTCATCCACTCGATATCGCGTACTGATATCATTTTACGCCGTGCTGCTAAATGACGCCGCCAGAGAAAAGTCAACGAAACCCTACAGTTCCTTTAAAGCGCTCGCCTTAAGTGAATTCATCAATAATGTACGCTTTCCGAGATTTGATTTAAGCGAGAAGAGCGACTGTCTGCCAGTGACTTTCTCCCTTCCTCCCTCCCAACCCACCGCTCATTCTCCGTTCTCCCAAGCCACATTCGTTAAAAAGGTCGAGGCAAAGAGCAACGGGCAAAGCAATATCGTGGCCGTGTTTGTTGAAAACCGTCGAAGCTTTTTCTTTGTCGCAATTCGAGAGAAGAACGGTACGACGATGAAAGGGGACGTGGCAAGGGATGAAGAACGAAGGGTAGGACGGCCCGAAGGAAGCGGGTGGGGATGAAACGAGCGCGCTCCGTCCAATAAAAGCGCAACGCTCCGCTTGAAATATACAACCGTGACGCCGTTAATTCTTTGTACTTTGCTGAAAGCGTAGAAATTGCCTGACAGCAACTTGCTCCGCGCTTGGATATAGTTTGTCGATTCTGTTACGAGCCACGTATTCCCCGTGGACGTAAGAACGTTTCCATCCTGGAATCGTGACAGGGTAGAGTAAAGACGAACGGAAAAAAAAAATGGTGGATCGAAATAGCGCGACACGGTCTGGTGTTGCCAACGAGTCGATTTACGAGGATTTATGAACCCGATGGCTCAATTGTGGACGATATCATTTGGTCTCCATTTTTCTTTTTCGAGATACGTGGGCACTGGCGATTGATCGACTCCATTTTTTTGTCGACGATCGTTTCATTTTTTTTCGTGAAAAATGATAAGAAGGAGAGAGACGAAGGAGGACGGAGAAGTAAGCGAAACGGAAGCTATGGAATATTGCTCCGTAGAGAGTGCGAGAAGGAGTGAGAGAGGCGAAGAAAAGAGTAAAGCTAATTGATATCTCGTGAAACGGTCGAGAGGGAGGGGGGAGAGGACAGGAAAGGTTAAAACGCAAAACGGAAAACGTCATACTCCGCGACTCGTCTCGTATCCTTCCGCTCTCGTTTCCCCGCTACAAACGATCAACGCATTTCACGCACGTACGAATGCGATCCGTTTAAATGGACCGATCGACGGCACGCTGCAAGTTCGCGCTGGCGTAGCAATTCGGAGGACACTATTCCTCGCGAATTTTCGAAAATACCGTACGATGCGAACGACTTTGCTATGTACGCGGTTTCCTGGTGGGAGGGGAACTGAATATATCCATACAGAGTGTCTTGCTTGTCGTTAGAAGCGACTGAAAGGGAAAAGGAAGAAACGTTACAAGGAAAGTCCCATGAGTGAAACGTGTTACGGAAATTGTACTAAAGTGAATGAAATGGCTCGTACCTAAATGATGGTATGAAGAAGTGAAGAGTCGTAAGGATGGCGTTTCCCCACAAATAATGTTAACGCAACAAGATCCTCGGGTAAGGAAGTCAATCCCCATCTGAAAGAGTATTTTAGGAATGGTTTTGACTCCAGGTGGCCGGTGGAAGGGAGTATATCGTGAGGTATGTCCTCTATGGCATGATGTAGGTAATGTGAGCCGAAGTCGGAAGTTTAGTCAGTGGCATCATCGTGTCCACCGATAATACTATAAGATTATGTATGCGAATTCCCAATTTGGCAGGGAACAGAATATTCCTACGGTGCTCTGCCTGTCGCAACAGGAGACTTAAAGAGAGAAAAAGAAACGTTACGAGTAAGGCAACATGGTTGAAACATGTTAAGCAAATTATGTTAAAGTAAATGATGGTATAAAAAATTGGGGAGTCGCAAGGTTGATATTTTCTCGTAAAGGATGACTTGAACTTAACAGGATGAACCCAAACTTCGTTGTCTACCTCGAGGCTTGCTGCATCGTTGCCGCTACAAATTATCGACTTATGTCGTCCAGTCGTTGAACGGCTGGACAATAATCGACTAATACACAAAACACGATATTGTATTACAAATTGCTTAATGAATTATTAGTTAATTCGTGTGTACTTACCCGATGTACGGAAGAGGCAAGAGAGGCGTTCACCGGCCGGCAGGTCTTCAGTGTTTCAGTTTCTCCAAGTTCGGTCCATGATTGCACTTCCTTCCGGCCCCTTGCACTTGCACTTCATTACACTACATTATACTACAAACTTTTTGTACCTTTTTTTTGTACTTTTATTACTTTACAAACTTTTAATAACAATCGATAAGTTTCAGCTGCACTTTTACGTAACATAAAGTAGATTTGAAGTTTCCTTACGTAAACTCTTCTGATTTCATTTTATTTTCGTTATTAACACCTTCCGTGCCAACCCGTTTTTGCTCGACTTGTCGTTCAAGCCATATGATACACGTACTACATACTTGTACACATCAATGTGGTACACGCGGCCAGAAGGTCAAGTTTAACGTGTACTATAAATGGTACACGTAGCTCTGAACGTGTTAAAATACAGGTATGTAAATAAAAAATAACATCTGGCGACTGAATTTTAATAGTCAATGTTTCTACTTAACAAATATTTATTGTTGCCGACAACATAAGTAGCTACAGCTATTTAAACGAAGACTGCATTTACACGACGTCCAGACAGTCCACGCGTCCCATATCTCTCGCGTAACCACTAGTTTTTAGATAAAACCAATGAAATGGCTCGTCACCTAAATGGTGGCACGAAGAAGTGGAGACGGGGTCTCTCCAAAAATAATGTTAACGCAACAGGATCAATCTTGGATGTTTTTGGAATAAGTTAGACTCCAATTTGCAGTAAGAATGGTGCATATCGCGAGGTATGCATCCTTGCTGAAAAATAGGTATTTTCAAATAACAAAAAGTTTTTCTTTTACGAGGCCAATTTATACCTCTCTCGCCTTACTACTTGCTCACGTAATCTGCGTGCGTACGCATTTAACTTTTAAATTTAATTTTCCGTAGACCGAGCGCAATTCACGATCGCGGACGATTCACCGCGACGCATTGCCCTTGGCAATTCGAAATCGGTTTTCCAGCGATCGTCGCTATGCCATACATTTCTGCAAACTTTTTATCAACGATGATATTGCTGTCAACTAATTTCCAAGTGCAAGCAAGCGACAAAAAAAAGAAATAAATTCGAGTCAAGTCGTTTTCTCGACTCCAAGCACGGATTTCTTCATAAGCAGTCTTAAAACTGTTTAGCACAGCCTCCAGTGAAATTTTCGCTGCTTCTTCTTCTGGCGTCGAGTCGCCATTCATTAGCCTTACGTCGCGACCAGTAATCTCTCTCTATTCCCCCCTCCCATTATTTTTATAGACTGAATCCAAATAATACATAATAACATCGTCCTCGAGCACATCGCGTCAATTCCCTTACGTGATTCCTCAGCTCGGCACAATTCAAACCTTTTCGTCACAACCATCGTCGCACTAATCATGACCAAGCGATAGGAACAAAGAGCAACTCCCAATGCGACGTTACGAACTGCTCTTGCGTTCGCTTATGAACGATGCTGCAACTGTTGGCGACGGGGGTAGTGACAAGGGAGAAGAGAGTAACTCTTGCTCGTGGATGGCGCCACGTATCCCGACTAGACAATTACCTCGTACGCGAAAGTTGCGCGTTAACAGCACGACTACGCGCCCGAAATCCCCACGGTTTGTTAGTACTTTTTCCGGCATTTTCCTTTTTTCTCCTTTCACTCACTCTCCCTCTCTCTCTTTCTCATTCATTTTTGGTCAGTCATCTTCGTCGTTCGATCCACTTTTTTCCCTACGACCGTAACTCACGACAACGCCTGTGAGTCACGATGCGTTGACTACGTCCGCCGTTTCGCGCGTGATCGATACCCATAAATTACATCGTAATTCGTTCGATCGAAACGGTGCTCATCGAATCGAGCCGATCGCACGCTTCGAGGTTCCCTGGATTCTTCTCTCGCTTCACCGCGTCACTTTTTGCCCCTCGTAGTCGCGATATCGACCCGGATCGTGCGATTGTGTTGGCTATTCTTTCGGAGAATAAAAATGCAACGTCATACGGCGGAATTGTAAAATGTTTTAAGAGAAATGTGTTTGGTTGGCAAGAAAAAAATTTCGACTTTCACAAATAGATGGTGTTACAGATTGCAATTACTTTAATAATAGTCACGCGTTGAATCTTGAATAATTGTAATCGACAACTATTCTCCCGAATTTTCCAAATTGTATCGAAGAGCATGGAAAAGTGGTTAGTCTGTGAACTCGGTTTATGGATTCTCGGCTAAGCTTAAAACTATTAATGAAAATATTCAAATAATTTCGTAAATATTTCGATCGTAAAAGGTGAAGTTGGTTGTCCGGAAACTTCGTGCCGATTTTCGGTAGACTTTTTCGCAGAAAAACCTGAGACATTCTAAAAGGACGGAATTTTCAAGTAGCATGAAAGATGGAGAAAGATTGTGGAACAGAATGGCACCTATATAATTTAATAAACGTATACTAAATTTAAATGAGCTGCGTTTCAATTTTTTTCAAAATCTGCACGAACTGACGAATTAAAGTTTATTTTTTGTATGAAAAAAATTGAATTATGACTTCTTTCGGATTATAAAATCGAAATTATTTTCTTATCGAGCCAATATTTGAGATAATTTGCGTCGATTGTAAGACGAGTTTCGCTGTTACTAACATCAAAGAGTCTGAAAGGTTCACGTAAATGTTAAATGTCGACAACACTATCGGATTCGAGCGACATTTAAACAGAACGAGCGAATAAACTACACGGAATCAAGAAAAATACACGTTCCTCGATAGATGGCATTTTTGTCGCGAATGTACGTCGAATTCGAGTGCGATTCCCGATACAAATATAGAAATTTCCCCCTCGGGAAATCATTGGACCCTTGAATAATTGCAGAGGACTAGTCGCTTTGTGTCGAAGCGGTAAATTCGAATTTCCCGCCTCAAACCTTCTTCAGCGTGGTCCAAAGTGCGCACGCAAAACGTATGAAATAATAATCTGGTTCGTACAATTTTATCCACGAGGAAGCGTTGGTTAATGACGTTTTGGTCGGTACGTACCGTTGGAATCGCACATCGCGATAAAGTACGCATTCGTGGCAACGACCCTCGAGCTTTAAGTACGCTTAAAGTACCGGAGCGGATGAGGAGTTAAAAGTGTACGCTTTTGTTTTTCCCCCTTTTTCTTTTTTCGTGGCTTCTATATTTAACGGAAAAAAAACAGAACATGCATCATTACAACGTTGCTTAGAAAAGGCGATCGAAGCGACTCTTATCGTGCGTCTTACACTCGCTCTTTTTTTTCGGAATTGCATCTCTTCCGTGCTTTATACCGTATTTTCTATTTTACTTAATACGTAGGACATGCAAACTTTATTGCTTGTTAATTTTTTGAACGTCAAACGTTCAACTGACAATTTTTTTATCGAGGATAATTTTCGATAACAAGTAACGAGAATTTCGAATAACTTTGTCGGCAACCACCTTGTCTTAACCCATAATAGAAAAAATATGTGATAGTAAAAATGAAAAAATCAAAAATAGAAAAAAGATTATGTTAACTGTATAACGATATTCTTTATCTAACCAACTTTGAATTTGAAATTTGGAAATGTATGCCAAAAGTGGAACATCGGCGGATAATGGATTGAAGCGTGGAATAATTTTTTTTAATTTAAAATCAAATGTTTCCACCGTAGAAAATTCTCGATATTGCAATTCGAACGCTCTCGATCGACCATTCCTCTATTACTAACAAAGTTCATTGCAATCTTGAAGTCTTATGCATCCCATCGGTTCGTTAAATCCGCCGATAACGCGTCAGACGCAATATTACGCGTATTCGAAGCTTTCGACCACCCGTAATTGGACGAATTCGATCTCGCCGATCAAAGAATTTCCCCCTGTGGCGGTATTACCAAAAATGTTCCGTACGCGCGTGAGATGTTTTCAAAATTCACGCGTCGAAATGCTTCTGAACTTTAAAGCGCGTTTCCAAGCACATCGCGATTCACGTTCGCGTTTCCAACGGTCAACGATGCAATTATTTATCGCGATGCTGCGAGGCGTGCGCGTTTGTACGTGCGTCACGCCCTACAGATGCGCGTACATGTATCGCTGATCGCCTCGGTAGATTCTAGTGATTTTTCCGAAGAGCATAAGTCGTTCCGTAGCGATGGTTAAAGCTACCCAGCTACGTGGAAGAAAGTTCCTTCGCAAAGATGAGATCAAGGCACGAGAGTTATCAAAGAAGCACGATTACCTGTTTGGATGGGCGATAAAGAAGCTTTTTAATCCTAAGATTACTTTGGATATTGTGCGAGTTGGGGTGTAAGTTCAACTACGGCGGCTAACGGAAATTTAAAGGACGGAAAATCGCTCTCGCCTTAAACAAGTATCGAGCTCGCACTCTGGAATGAACGATCGTGTCGTTGCTGAGATGTATTTCGATAGGCATAAAAATAAGTTCTGTTTTAAAGTAGGAAATAAAACTCCATTTATTTTTTTATAGAAAGAACGAACTTCGATCGATCGTATATATTCCATTTCGTTCGATGAACTTTCGCCATCCTTTTGACAACTTCGCGGTTCGTGATCGTAAAATCGATGGAAATCATCAAACAAAAAATTATAATACCCTTAATTTATGAAAACGAAAATTACTTTCTTGCCATTCAAATAACTTACCGATAACGATACATTCTATGATGTTCGATCTAACGTATATTTTTTAATGAATTATTCCTGTTGGCTAGTACGGAAATTGAATACTTAATAAATCATTTTTAACGATTTAAAATTCAGTAAACATCGATTGCCTTCGTAGATATTTAAAATGATTCGATTTCTTACTAACAATATCTTCTTTCCGATTTATCTATGAACCGTGAGATCGACACGGAAAATATGAAAATTTAAATAAATCAATCCATCATATTGGTAATTATAAAAAATAGTAATCTTTGCAAAATAGTAACATCACGCATTTTTTCTCAGGTGGTCATCCATCTTAATGCTAGACGCATCGCCCTGTGCTGCTTAATTCGGTGATCTCACGGGAACCGAACTACCGCACAGGCTAAATCGTTGGTCAATCTACCATATCGATCAAATTGATTCACGGAGCACAAAAGGTTTCCGTTTCCAGCTACCATTATCTTCTGCGCGGCTAATCGATCATTGATCAAATCAATCGTCGAAGCTGAATTGAATCAAAAATTAGTCAATACAGATCGTGTTTGTAAGGATTTAAACAGTTTCAGTTGCCAGCTGTCGATATATTCTTTCCGATTTATCGATCGTTGATCAAACCGATTTTAGAAAGGCAAATCGATACTAGACAATTTACCTAAAAACGTATTCGAATACCTTCTTTATTCGTTAAGCATGGTCTAAAATTGATGAACGCGCATACGACAACTAACCGCTGACGAACAAAGAACACGAATTCGCAAGAACGAAACAACAGTCTCGTCCTCACTGCGCTTGAAATTGGAGCAACAACGTACTTCTGTTTCGCTTTCGCTCGAATTCACGATGTAAACGCCGATTCCTAACGCAATTATCATCCTGGCTCTCCCAAGAGACGCGGAGAACCGGCACAGCCAGGATCGAAGGGGGTCGAGGTGGATGAGAACCACCGAAGTCCAGCCCACTCGTGATAACTGGATTTTCCCCGTGGGACGGCGCGAAACTACCTTCGTCTCTTATTTCGGAGCGCACGGAGCTCGTCGTAGCAAGGGCTCGAAAAAAAAAAATTAACGCGAGACGCGTTTCCAATGGCCGGCGTAATTGTCATAAAGCGACGTCCTCGAATCGCTGGCCCTGACGATTCCGATGTGCTCCTGGGCAGATCGAAACGCGTTCCGCATCGATCGAGCCGTTCGGGATGTTGGATTTTTCTAAAGGTCGTCGCTACGTCCGATGGAAAGGAACGAATTCGCGAGATTTGATCCTCCATACGTTCAGCAAGTTACCATAGAATACTCCAGTTCTATCCAATGGTGATTACTTTAGGTGGAATTTGACCACGTTAAATGTTTACACGAACGTTTTTGTTTTATGCTTGTATATCATGAATTTTATATTGTTATTAACCGATGTTCTTACATTCTCGATGAAAGACAGACGCTCTTTTAATGACGAAACTTGTTCTTTACACGGCAACACAAGAAGTATTTTCACCTTCTGCTTAACTGCCTACCGATTGTCCATTGACAGCTTACCGAGTGCCTACCGACTGCTTTCTGTTTGCTTACTAAGTGCCTACTGGCCGCCAACTGACTACTGTTGGTAACAGTAGACTAAATGTCTACTGTTAACTTACTAAGTGCCTACTGACCATATACCGACCGCCTTCTATTCGCTTATTAAGTGTTGACTGACTACTTCTACGCCGATACTAATAAGACATTTACACCACCTCGCTCGATAGGTAGCACTCAACCTTTCTGGATAAAATCGAGGGTGGTCTTTTGGGACACACCGTGTCTCGTGATAGAACTAACTTTCACGAGACTGTTTGGGTGAGATAACAAATGCAGATTCTGATTGCACCGTACTTTATATCACAAGTTGCAAGATCTTGTGCTGTTAATGTTGGATATATAATCGTATTACATAAGTTGTTACACACTTTTACTGTCGCGTATCAAAATGATCGTCGCGTCTTTATATGACTCTTTTCGTATGCGAATTTGTATTTCGTCCGACTTGGTTCGCGACTAACTAGCTCCTAACGTATTCACGAAAAATGTCATCCCTTCCAGTCGTAGGAGGTTCATGGTGATGGACGCTCCACACGTGGGATATGCTCGGCGTATATTTATTCTCTATCTCGGAAAAAAAGCTACAAGGCTTTCGAAGAAAGTAGGACGTTTTCGGATGTGGGTCTCTTTGCACTGTTGGGCCCAAACCGTGTTCGGGTTACGTTCTTGAGCGGTCATAAATTACGTGCCTTGACACGTTAGTCGTAACTGCGAAAAATAGTATTTCTACCATGAATACGACATTTCTAGTTTCCCACTTTCTTCGAAGGCAACGCTCTCTTGCCCTTTTGGCGACCAAATGTTCAGCGAGGAAGGTTCCACGGGTACCTAGTATTTTGAAAAGATTTACAAGCAAAGGAGACCGTAGATTCGATCGTTGCGTACCACCTAACGCCGTCGAATTGCCGAGTGGTACACACCACTTTCTATAAAGAATCCACCTTGTAAACTGACTATAAAACTGGAATATAGAGTATTGTAACATTAATTACGATTAATCCTTTGATCGCGTATGTACAATTTATTTGTCGATCTTTTCGATCCCACACGATGCAATGACGATTCTCAACGTGAAACGAGAACAGCAACAACAACTAAAATAAAAAAAAAGATGAATTTCAATTTGTATTAGCCATTCTCTGCTCTGCAATGGGTCGTGATCGTTGCAGTAGCTCTAGGCCAAGTCGGAAGTATTCCGTCCGAGCGTTCCCAGGAATAATAACAGCGATCAACTGACTACGGTCAGTTTTGGAGGAGAGAATTCGACGCTCCATGAATTAAAACGACGTCGTCGTTACAACGTGGACACCACATTAACGTGCTTATGTTTATTGATTTTTCATTTTCTTGAAGCTGATCTCTGGACACTCGTCAATTAAAAGTTGGTCAAATCCACTGGACTACGATTTACGTTATGGACCAATCGACTAGGTAGGAATTGGGAGAACTTTCTTGGAATCGAGACTTCTTTGTTCGTTCGTGTTATATTGTCGTTATTGTTTCATCGACACAATTAGGTGCTGGTTCGGAACTCTCGTAGAGTTGGATCTCGAAGTCTCGTCGGTCTAGTCGTGACGACAATGCGTTTCGTCGTAAGACGTATCAATTATCGATGCTTTGGCCAGAGAACGCTAACAAGAATCTGTCTGTCGCGTTGCTACGCCAACAAAGTTGAACTTTCTATCGTAAGTACCCGGGATAGATATTGTTGACGCAGTGTCGCCGTGAAGTTGATTTTACGTCGCGATAGCAACGACGACAATGACGTCAGCAGAGGAACATCTTCAGCTAGAGTCGAGGAATATTTCTCTTGTTCGATTTACCAACGGACTGGAAGCACCAGTGCTAAGTAACGATCGAGATAAAACGTGTTTCTATAATTTCTATCGAATAAATATCACATAACGTTAACTCTCTATCGTTGCACTGAAAATTTTCAGTGGGCTGTGTATAGAGGTCAACCTTACCCCATATATATTTACAATATATTTTTCGATTTTTTAATATTTTTTACTTTATTGTATTAATACTCAAAGAAGATTTATTCTATAATGAGAAAATTATTTAAATTACATTTACATAGAAAAATAAAATAAAAATTTAATCAAAAGCATCGTCTGAGAGGTTTTCTTGGCTTTCTTTCTCGTTGATGCAGTTCATACAGATGGTTTTTAAATGTTTTGTACAAGATAGTTAATTACAAATGCAGCATCGTGTTTTCGTTTTTTTATCAGCGAATCGAGGGCACTTGTAACATCTTGACTTACTAATAGATCTATTCATCTTTGTTTCTTTGGCTGTTAAAATGTGTCTAAGATTTTTTACATCGTATCCTATTTGATGAATAGTGATTTTTACATTGTTTTTTATTACTTGCGGGGTTGGTGGACGGTTCAATATACCATCCCTTACCAATGGCATAGCCGTGTCCCTCAAAAGCATTTTACGTTCGGAGCTTTCTAGCTTTCTTGCTAAATGAATAGTTTTGAATTGGCACATTTATATAAGTTATAAGTTGCTTTACTTGCAATATCTATCATATTAAAAAATAAAACCATAGATCTTCGCTTAGTCTTTGTTTTGCTGGTGTAGGTGTTAGAGAGAACGGGAGAAATGAAGGAATTAAAAAAAAGTGCAAGGACGACCGTTATGGGTACACGCGTTGAATAACAATGAAATGTGTTTATTAGGTATGCGTCTGGAGACGAATGCTAGAAAAGTGAACCGTCGAACTCGTCGCAATAAAACGGCTAAAGGAAACAGAGATAAACCTGTAAGAGGATTAGGTATAAGTTTTATGAAACCTAGGTTTTATTAGCCTCTCTGATTTTATCGAGCTTAGGTTTGTTTTAGGCGACGAAGGAGTGCAAAGACGGTTATGTGAGAGGAACCACCCTGGAAGGATAAATGTGTGCGTGATACGTGCACGTGAAAAAAAGAGAGGGGTGAGGGGATATATAGAAAAGGGTCCAGAAGCGAGAGGCAGATTTTGAATTAGAACTGGAAGGAGAGTAAGAGTCAGACTTAGATTTTGAATTAGAGTAAAAACGAGGGAGAGAGTATAGTGAGTTTGGTCGGGTGAAATACAGTCATCTCCTTATTATAAAAGTGTTTAATTGATACCCCTTGGTAAACCACGATTCCTACACTGGTATATGTTCGAACTAATCCGTCAAATATGTCAACCCTTCCTTTCGCTTCATTATAGTTTAATATGATGTTGGGTTTATTTGAAGCGAAGACAACAGTAGCGTTAATGTTTAGAGTGGTCGCAACAGCATATTTTAGTTTGGCTTCGAACTTGTAACTTACTAAAGTGAGATAATTGTCGAAGCAAAACTTCGAAGGATTAACGTCTCTCTTCTTAATTTCGTCCTTCTTCGTAATTTTGTGGGTAATCTAGTTTATTTGAGCGAATTGTTTCAATTATTGTTGTTTTTTTTTAGTAACATCCATCTTGCTAATGGACAACTTGTAAAAAAATGTTTTGTGAAAATTTTTTTGTAATGGGGGTAAGTGCTGCAGCGCTATGCAATTACCGATACGAGCCAAGTTGGTCCTTCGTCGCATAACGAAGCTTGTTGAACGTTTCTACACGCGAGACGTAGGGATCTCGATTGCTAGTTTGATTATTATATTATACATGATGTGACATTAGCGACAACAATACCATTTATAACTACGCTGAATCGTGACACTGTATATTACTACTCTTAATTGAACCTCGTATCGAACTAACTTTGTCGTCATCACAATTTGTCGTCGCTGCAAAGGCAAATTTGGACTCTAACGCATGAAAAAAAGTATGGTCAGTGTAATCCCTATGCACCAAAATATGTGTGGCTTTCTTGAAACGGTCATAATTACTTTTTGTTTTTTTTTGTATTTTTTTTTAGTTTGATAATTTTTTAGTAACATATGCAAAGAATCTTACTTGAGGCTATCATCGCTTCCTGACGTTTTTAGTTAGTGCAAAAATTGATTACGTCATAAACTTTACACCTGGAATCAGCGTGATCCCTATGCACCGACAGAAAGTTAAAAAAGTGATAGACTTTGAAGCATTGTTTTACAAGTAAATATTAGGCTCATGGAATTCCTCAATTGTATGGGTAAGTATTACTTGAAACTCAACCATTGATCTAATGCGAAATATAGGTGTCCTTTATTTTTTTCTTGGTTTATTTTATCGATTACCTTTATTTTATAGTTATTTGTAATAAAATGATTTTATTCGAAAAATTATTATACTACATTACCATTTGGTTAAATTGTAATTATGGACACTGCAAATCTGGCAAAATATATCGTATTATGTAAGGTAAATAGCACATTTTAATTGTTAATGGATACAAATATAATTCATTACATGAAAAGTTATATCGAAGCTACACGCGGTCTGTATATTCGATCTACTATTCGAATATGTTGCCTCATTTAATTACCAATTGCTTAACAAAATAACAATATCTAAACTTATCAAAAATCCATCAAACAGTAGTAATAATAATCTGTTAAATAATACTCCATAAATGTACTTGTTAATAATATAAAAGCAAATTAAATTAATCAAGTTTTTTCATATCCCGAAGGAATTAGTTTTCATATATCTGATATTTTGATTAATTGTTAACAGAAATAAATCTGCATTTTCTTTATCGGCCAATACGGCGGATATCCATAAGAAAAAATGAATGAAAGAAAAGATCGTAAATCTAGCGTCAAAAGTGACTCCGACATCGTTCGTACACGCGCATCACGATATTACGCGATCAACTTATCTCTCGAATTTGAGCATTATAAAGCGTGGCTTAATCGCGAGCGAATAAATAGCGCTACATGAATAAATAACAGATACGCGGAGCAAAGCCAACGCTTTCGACGAAGAGATAAACTACCTAACGCGGTTGCAACATCAACCGCCATCATTTTCTTTTTTCACGTTAAAAGTACGCGCGATATTCTATCTGCGAAGTGGCATTGCATAATGGGCGTTATTTAAAAGAGACAAGTAACATTAATCTCTCAAATATTACACCGAGAACTATCTTATTCGGAGCTAAATAAACTCTGCATAAAGTAGCAGTACGAAACTTAAATAAATTTTGATTCGATTCGAAGATCGCGCCTTACTCAGGCTCGCAGAAGCTTGGAAGACTAAAAAGGTTAGAACGTACATATTTGTTCCTTCAAATATCATGAAACAGCCTGGACAAAATCACCATGAAAAATTCGATCACCATAGAGGCAAATTTACTCATCGTATGTTAAAATAGTTCGCGTTTTGTAACGAAAAACCAAAAATCCACGCGTCGAATTTATCTAGTGTAAAAATCTGCAAGACCATGAACAATAAGAGTTTGTACGATTCTGTGCACGAGCGAGGAGTCATCCACGAGACGAATGTTTAGCAGCTAACGAGGCAGCGAATATTTCTGGAGGATTTCTTCCTATTCTTTTTACGAATAGGAGTCGGTTACTGAGCGGCGTGGTGAACGTTTAAAATAAATTATTAACATTCGCGCGCGCGTATTTTACATTAGACAGACTCCGTTAGTTTTTCCACAAGCTTTTATACTAGAATAAGTGCACATCATTGCAATGAGGTCGTATCCTTCAAAAAACGGAGAACATTCGCGACGATCGTCGTATCGCTCCACGATGGTTCGTCACTAGCTCTTTCTTCGACAAATGGCGCGCTTTTAGCGGCACGATGACCCATGGAATCGACTCGAATCGTCGCGAATGGCGCTAACTACGCTCAAGTTTACAGTTTACCCGCGTGACATTTACATACCGCGCCATCCCGTAATGCGGAATTTCCCGATGACGAGGGCGAGCTCGCATGGTCCATTTGCTTAAGTGCGAGGCAAATTGACGCATTGTTCGCGCTAAAAAGCCGGCCTCTAGCAGAGGAACGCGCCTCTTCCATACGCGTCGGCACCTTCGACGGAACGTTACCAATTTATCAGGCGCCCGATTCCAGCCGCTCCGTCGCAGTTGCCGACGATTAAAAAGGACGAAAGCATCCGACCATGGACGATTATAGAACGTTCCAAGCGGGCAAAAGATGGCGACAACGACGACTGCTCCGATCGCGATCGTTCGTTTTTCCGCGCTCGTCGATCGGTTCGAACGTCGATGGCTAATGCACGGATTCTCCTAAAGGAAGCAACGACTCGCGAGAGATACGTAATTATCGAGTATTCCCACGAATCGGTCCTTCCTTTGATGTTAAATCTCGCGTTTTGTTTCTCACAATTGCGAGAGTGTATGTGTTTATTCTAAGGAAGTGAATGCTGGTACTTACGGTTAATTACACATTGTGGTACAATTTTAAAAAATAAGAGAGTCTCTGATAACTTTTGAACGATGAAAGATAATAACATTTGGACGGTTATATCTCAGAAGGGAAAAATTGTTGAATATCAAGCCCTACACTTTTTATTTATAAGGAATTTTATATAATAATTGTCAAGGTGCGATCGACAAGATGTATTCTTATTAATTAATATTAAAAAGCTATTATATTTAATTTAATAAACGATAATATTAATTAAATTAAACATTGATTTTTACAATTTATACAATTTCATTTCTGATACTTTTCGAGATATTTAACAGTTAATAAACTTTGAATCTAACATTAGTGGCGGTTTTCACCCCTTAAATGCAAAAATTTTCAAATGAAACAAGATACCTGTAAAATATTTTGATAAAATGTACATCATATATAATACATTTCATCGAAATTCGACAAATCAAATAGAGATGAATGTCGGTGCTAGCACCTCTCGGGTGCAAAGAGTTAATTTCTCACGAGTATATTATAATGGGTAATTATTCCCAATTTCGCCTATACTTCATCTTAACCATCGTATTGTCGTCGTTACACGACAAACACGACTCAATCGCGCTTATTATTATAGATTTCACACAGAGGATGCTCTTGTCCCTTTAAGCGGCATTCGCTTCGGAATGAATTGATTTCGATCGATGCGAAACGTTTTTCCGTCCTTCGACGAATTCTTCGAGGAAACTTTTTCAAACGCCGGATACTGCGATGATCGAAGCATTAGCAACGACGGTGACAGCGACAAAGTACGTCGAAACTCTTGTATAGGACTTTGGGATTATCAGAACTTCCTTCTTCACCCTTCCAACAATCCGTAATCCATTACACGAACGTTCGAACACGTCCCTGCTTCTTACGGATTATTTCGTCAATGGCCAAGACGAGAGAGTTGCGTATAAATTCGATATTTCCGGGAGGCATCCTAGCGAGCATCTCTCGCATCCCTCTCGATATCGTCTTCCTAATCGAAGCCGTCTTCGAGCACAATCGATATTAGGCTTTTACGAAATTTGCGTCTTCCTCTTGAACTTTTTACGATTTTTCGTTCGACGAGACAGTAAAAAAAAAGGCGAATAAATTCCAGTTCACGTTACGACGGCGCGTAGGAAGTACGAGATCTTATAAATCGCACGCTCTTCGTCCAAGTTTCATCCTTTTATCGAATTTGTAGGTATTTCTTCCTCCATCTGCGCTCGTGCTACAGCTCAAACGCGTAAAATCGTGTTTATGCGACCTTACGTTTTCATTCGTCGAAGTTTTTCTCTGCGTTTCATCACGAACCGATGGAAAAAGGATGACGAAATAACGTTACGATAGCGCTCGCTTCGACGAAGCGTCGCGTCGCCTACGTGCTAAAGAGCTTTCGACGATCGATAACGTATGGATAGGTACGTCGACGAGCGTTAATCAAAATACGATAAAATGGCGAAGTACGGAAGACGAGTAAAATCGAAAATCGAAAAGCGAGAAACGGAAGAAAGGGAACAGGAAAGCGTAAACGAAAGTTTTAATCACGCGCCGACGAGCATCGTCCACCATTTCGGTTGATAATTAAAAGCCTCGTCGGAGAGAGAGAGAAAGAGAGTTAAAAAATTCTGATTAAAGGTGTAATTACGATTCGCGCTCGGTCTTTGTATTTTTTAAATACGACGATGAAATTTCACTGAGACGCTACTGATACTTACCGAGATGTCTTACCAGGATTATTGGGTAGCTGAAGAAGTTTGTGCGATTATCTCGTAAACGTTGTGCAAATTGTTGTGAAAGATGCCATTCGTAATTTGGAATTTTAGAGGAAAAAAGAATCGACGTTGAACGACAGACCAGGACGCTGTACGGTCTTTGGCAGCAATTGTCCATCGCAACAGCAACGACGATTGCAATGTCAGCAATATAAGAGATTTTTTTTAATTATCTAAGGAATTTTTCTTGGCTCATACTCTCGAAACCGACAAGCAAGCGAAGAAGACAACAAAGCAGAAAAGATGGAAGTCCAAAGAGAGATCAAGACTTACGTTCTTTAAAGATTTTCGTCGATCGCAACGACAACACCAACATCGGCAATAAAAGGGATTCGATTAGCTAAGGAATTTTCCTTGGCGCGTATTCTCCAAAGTCAACAAAAAAGAGAAGATCAAACTCAAACGACAGACTGCAACGTTATACGTCCTTTGGAGACTTTCGTCGATCGCAACAACAATACCAAAATCGTTAAAAAAAGGGATACAATTAGCTAAGGAATTTTCCTTCTCTCGTAATCTCGAAGACAACAAAGTAAAAAAGATGAAAGTCGAAAGACAGACCAAGACGCCGTACGTCCTTTGGTGGCGTCCATTGGACGTCTCGAACAATTCCTGAAACCGCTGGACCTGGTTCGAATACTTGCGCGACTCACTCTAGCATACGAAAGGACGTAACCAATGCGCCTCTAACCGACTACTTTGAAGTTTCGGATCCTCGAGAGACGTCGTACCTCTCTACCCCTATCTACCCTTCCCCTCTCCACCCGTCAGCTGAAACGCTTCCTCCTCTCTTTCAAGGTTCATCGTGGAAAGATCGCTTAAAGGGGAGTAACTCGATCGTTAAACCGCATTCGACGTCTTTCCTCGATTTCCATAATACCGGCAGACGATTCCACGAGTACTGGTCGTGACAATCATTGCCTCTGGTAATGGAGTGGAGCTTCCTTTGTCTTCCTCGTCTCACACATTTCTCTCGCGTTCTCGCCCTTTCCGACCGACCCCCACTTCCCACTTCAGTCTGTCTTCTCTTATTCTCGACGCTTTCATGGTCGCCACCTGCTGTCGGCCATTTCCCTCCCACTCTCGATCTCTATCTTCCTTCTAACAGCCGGAGGAGCACCCTTTCCTATCTCCTACCCTATCTCCATTCAACTCGAACTCCATCGGCCGTCATCGCCACGGCTTTGTCGCCCACGTCCACGTTCACGTTCTCATCCTCGCCCGTGTCCTCAGTTTCGACGAAGACCCAGGCCACGACAATTATAACGTCCCGCCAGGACCGTCGACGGGAACGCGTTAGACCAGGCGAAACTGGATGCGTCCTCGGTTACATCGGCGTTTACGCCAGTGAAAATGACATCCTAGCTAATTCCACGGCCTCTTTATCGCTGACGTTTGCTTCGTTTGCTATCGTAACCGAGCGTGCCTCCTAATGGAACGACGTCGAGTCACCGCAAAACGACTGACGGCTCTCTCTCTCTCTCTGCTTCTCTCTGGTCTCTTTTGCTCAGTAGACTTCAGTGCTCTCTCATACTGTTCCAATCCAGGCGGCGTCATCGTTATAAGCGCGGCGTCTTCCACGATACAACGAACAGCGCTCGTAACCGTACCAGTCGTCACGCTTTCATCCGCCACCTTCGTTATCGGAAACACCAGTAGAAAGAAACGATGGATTTTCTCCCACTCGATAATTGGCTTTGTTCCGCCATCCTTCGATCTCGTTTCCCGCCTTCCTTTTCTTGCCTCCAATCGTTCCTTGCGAGACCAGCGTGAATTTTCTCTCTCTCTCTCTCTCTCTCTCTCTCTCTCTCTCTTTTCTTCTTGTTCTTTTCGTCGTTGTTGTCAAGTCCGCGACGAAGGCATTTCCTTACGGAAAATTCCTTTAATTATTAGCGTTCGTTTTAACAACTGGTTCGTCTAGCTCGATCGTAGTACGCGTAGTTTTCCAGCAGAATCATCGAGCATCATTCTCTTTTTCATTTCTAGGAAGAAAATAACGCGAGTTTACTTTGAGGAATTTTCGAGTAGCTTGGAATAAAATTACTGACTCGATCGTTTACTTTATCAAACGTCTTGGGATTATGAACCGTCGAGGGACCATGATCGTTAGTAATGGACGAGTCGTCTACGAACACGTCGATCGAATCTCGAGAGAAGAACGTAGCTCCGACGTGTTTGTTGCTGAATGCGATTGGATGCGAAAAGGAATACCGAATTTCCATTGGTAACGACGTCCTAGCCTCTAAATCCTGCCTGCTCGCGCTGCATCTTGCTACTTTAAGGCAATACACGAGATCTGCGGTGTCGAAGTAAAAAAACACGTTACGTTTCTACGTCTAAACTTTAGAAGACGCAAGAAAACGTGACAGGGAAGGCGAACGAATTTCCACCGTTCTTCACGATGTCTGTAAAAGACGTCCTGCGTGCGTGCCTGGGGACGCGAGTGTATTAGCCGAAGCTACATAAAACGATCATAAAGGGAAACGTTACGGTCTGTAAGCTGTCGCGCGATATAGCCAGCCCTATCTTATCCAGTAACGTAGAAACGGACGAAAATAAAACGATACTATGCGAAGGCATCGTTCGATTCAAGTTTAACATCTATGGGGTATACGGAAACGTCTGGAGGACCCTAGTCATTTCATTTGCATTGATTTTGTTGACATCGTCGACACCGGAATCTAGGTAACACGATAGATAGCAAATTTGGTCCGTTGAAAGTTGGACACTGCTGACGTTTCATCGAAATCGTTCGAAGGAGTTTAGTATCGTTTCACGCTAACGTAATCCTTACAATCTTCAAAAGGTACACGAGTGCTGAGAAAGGCTGAGTTGGTCTCATCGAATCGAGTACTCGTAAAGATTTGGCCTAAAGGAAGAAAGTAAAGGCTAGAATTCACGGGGAAATCAGATCGTGAAATTTCCTGGAAGATTCACGTATGTCGCTAGAATATCATTCAAACTGACCTTAACGAGCCATCATGATCGAACTATCGTCTCGCGCATGGTCACACTTAGAACGAACAATCCAATCGAGTACGTCGTCATCAAGCTGGGAACGTCCATATGTGGCTAACACCTTATTACGTGATGAAGGTGCCCATGGGCTGCGCGCTATTGTCATCGACAGTCAGCGATGTCCGTTCAGCCGTGAATGAGCAAACTGCTCAGCTGAGCAGTCCGCAACATCGATCGCGATTGAACGCTTACTGTCAGCCACTTCCGCGTTACCGTGCTCGGAGGATCAAAGGATTTTGGAAACTGCGCGCTCGTCTTTCTTCCATTCCCCGTGACAGCTGCCAAAAGATGGTTCCGATGCTCTTTCATTCTTACGTACGCGAAATTCACGCGTCTCGCGTCGCCGGCTTAAGCTCCAGGAACTCACGGAAACGCGAGAGCTCGCAGAGACGTAAGATGAGCGATTTCAATGAAAACATGGGCACTTGGCCTCCGCCGACTAGAGGATGAAAATGCGGTGGAGAAGAAGCGTGAAGGAAGATAGATGCGGAGAGAAAGAGAGAAGCAGTCGGTCGCGTAGCTTCTCGAAAGAATTCAAGGAGCCGCGCAGGCGTTCACCCACGTCGTCGGTCTATCCAGCCTTTCAAACGCAAAAGTCAGAGCGTCGGGTTGAAACGACACGACACGAATGATTCAGTCACCGAGGCTCTTGAGGATAGCTTCAATTTCCAAGGGGGATCATCGCGCGTGAGATTTTCACGGGTTGGACGCGCCAACACCTGCGGAATAGACTGGAAGACGGTTTCCCGGATACGTAGGGATCGAGAACAGTTGAGAGTTGAATGTGACTTCGAATTCGACGCGCCTATAAAGAAAGAAGCGAAGCGATTCGCCAAGTCAACGCCACAATTCGCTGGGGTCTCTCAGCCAACGTTGCTTTCTCTACTTTTTTTTTTCTATGTTCTCCCTCCCAGTTTTCTTCTTCTTCGTTCGATCGTTGTACGGTTGTATACGTGGCATTTTGTAGTTGGCGTTACTTGGCACGTCCACGGAATATCCTCCAGTCAATAGTTTGAATTTTCAATGAGAATCCACGCACGTGAGAAATTTACAGGACTGTACACATCGACACCTGTGGTATAAACAAGTCGACGGTTTTCTAGATACGGAACCCGTACGCATCGAAGATGCCATCAATTTCAAAGGAGATTTCATGGACGTGAAATCTTCACATGCTTGTATGCACCAGCACCCGTGGAAAAAATTGAAAAATAGATTTCTAAATATCGAAGATGATTTCTGGTCGGATTCACCAGGGAGTCAACGACAGTGACTCTCTGGCGATTCCTTATCACCACCTTCAGTAATGGACATTCGTACAATGTTACATCCATACGCGCCACATTTCTATTGCGACTTTAAATCGTATTTGCTTACAGCTGCGCTTACAATGTTGCATCGGCACGTGCCGTATTCCGTTGCGGTTCGGATCATTTTTGATGATGGTCGCGCGTACAATGTTATCGAGACACGTGCCGTCCGCGAATGTACCGCCATCGCATACCTTTTTTGTATAAATACTTCGTCTACCAAACATAAAATTCAGTTGCATTGATTCCACTCTCTCCACTCATAAGCACGCGTTGTTCTGTAACTCATAAAATAAGTATACACTGTT
>JAITYT010000186.1:88367-118772 GCA_025433975.1 Liostenogaster flavolineata
AGAGAAAGAAATGAATCAATGAAAAGATAAGGAAAGAATCTAGGAAAATATAAGAAGAGAATCGAGAAAAGAATAAAAAGAAAATCGTGAAAAACAACGACGATAGTCGACAAATCGACAGTATTCGAGCAACTGAGAAGCGAAGAAAAAACGTTGCTGCGACGAATACGGTATAGAGAATGAATCGAGAAGAGGAAAAGAAAAGAATCGAAAAAGGGAAAGAAGGGAGTCGTAGAAGGAAACGAATGAGAATCGAGAGACGACGACAAGGACGATGGTCGAACGGAGTCTGGGTGTTGCTGCAAGAATGGAAACTCTACTCCGCCGATTACGAGGAGTACACTCGTTGTGGATTAAGCTTAACGAGCCTTGCGAGGCGCGTTGGCAAGAGAAAGACAGATAGATAGAGAAAGAGAAAGAAAGAGGGAGAGGATTCGATAATTGATTTTAACGGAACGGTACCTCGTTAATAATCGTTCGATGGATCTTTCTGATTAAGAGAAGCAGCGAATCGAGCTCTCGCAACGCTTCAATTTGTACTTTTTTAAAGAACGCGCGACAACGACGACGCGAGACAAAAGGGTCATTATACAGGACGGTAAACATGGAAGCGCTTTTGATTTCTCTAGCGTGTACACGTACCGAGCCTAAAGCAATTAGATAGCTTTGTTGTTTCGAGTACAATTGCTCGCACGAGAGGACCGTTATAATATAAACAGACGCTGTGATATTTACCTTCGGTTGTCCAAAAGAAATAAAGTGTAACGCGTGGGTGACGAGAAGCAGCGGCAGCTACGCGGAATTAAACATTTTTTAAAACGCCACTTCCCTTTTGAAACGACACGCTCCTACGCCGTTGAGAGGACAGCTCCCATCCAACGCCGCATCGCGAATCTTAATTGCGCGTTTCAACGGCATCGTTATTGCCTCCTTCATCTCTGTAAACATTTTATCATCCGAAAAGCGCGCGTCTACCGGAAGGAACAATTTTCTCGGTTCGTTTAGCACGAAAAAAAGGGACGTCTGATTTCTTTACGAAACGTGACTACGCGAGTCTCGCTTTTACTCGCTGGCTGAATTGTGAATCGCGTGCCGGAATGGTTGGCCATCCTCGCCTGTCACGCGGACTTTATAATCGACCGTCGATATGGATATTACACGAATGATAATGATAAGATTCTTGTACGAAATCACTCGACTCGCACTTACTTTAATATTTGGGGAATTCGGATTTCCGCCATTATTTTCAGATGGTTTAGTTTCAGTTTGTCTGTATTCATAAGCGAAAATGGAAAATTTACGAAATAAATGAAAAGAGGTAAACAGAAATGATAGGAATTTAATTTTGTAATTTTTGCTAATATTTCCTTTTTTAACTTCTCAAGTATATTTTCTCGTCGAATAACATTTCGGCGTAAGGTCGTCCACCTGCCATACCCAGGACTAGTTGCTAAAATTTTCTATTAAGCTAAGATATCGCATTCAAATAAAGTCGAAGACTACATCACGTATTTAAATAAGGAATTAAATACCAAAGTACTAAATCCCCGCTTGAGGTGTTGATAAAGATAAATGTTACGCTACACAATAATGGTTTACTTCCTGGTCCTCCTAATGTTATATCGGTTAAAGGAAATACCAAGTATTACTTGCAACTCAACGCTTAAGAAAAAGATCTTCAACTTTACTGGAACTAGCACTATTTTCATTACACTTTCTTTAATTACACCTTCTCTAATACGAGATACAAAGATTGGAGAATTTAATACGGAATGAAATTACGAAAAAGTGTGAGATTTTAGAAGTTGACTCGTAGAGACTTGAAAGTGAATTAAATAAACGCTAAGAATGCGAATAGAATGCATGGTGAAATGCAAGCACTCGACCAATTACGTGTTTCTTGTCCGGGGATCGCATGCTCCGTTGGAGGGGATGTGCGCATCTCCACTTGAACGTGGATGTAAATAGTCTTGGTCATGATAGTAAGGAACCTTGGCTCTTAGCTTGAGTTCTTTGTTTTGATCCTGGCACACCCGGAGGTTACATTCCTAGCTGCCGAAATGTGCGAAAGGGCTGAGGTATGTCAAGAGCATAAGGTTTGTTCGAAAGTTCCTGATAATGGCAGAAAGTGTCACGTCGCTATGCGACTAGCGACATTTATAGGAACAGTATCGAGAAATGCGCTTATCAGTCAGAGAGTGTGAGCGAGGTGTTTGTGTCTTGCTGTATGACACCATCAATTTTATAATCGACTGAAGTATGCATCAAACGACTCGTGAATAATTCGTCGATATTTCTCAACACACAGGAATATAGGCAGAGATAGAACGTGCTATTCCGTCACAAAAATTGGATGCATAACAGATGATATTAATACCATACAAATGATAATGATAAGATTCTTGTTCCAATGACTTTACAAGAACTGGCTTTATTAAGTATAATATTAAATAAAAAAGATTGTAAGTGGGAGTGTGTGTGGTGTGTATGTATGTGATACTAGCAAATTAATATCGAAAAGAAGATTCTTATCTTCGCAATCAATCAAAGCGACTACATTTGATTATCGCTATTTCCGCGAAGAATCGATCACAGTGACAGTGCGCATTGTTTGATTGATCTCATTCCAACGATCTCTTTTTCATGGTTAGTCAATTTTACGTAGGTCGGTGTGTTTACAGGGACGGTGTTGAAAAATGCGCTTATTGGCCTAAGATTGCTAGTTAAAATGCTTTCGTCTTTCTGCGTGACATGTCTCTAGGTTTCATCTCTCCTCGCTTTCTTCCAACCAGCGTCGTAGGAAAGCCTCGATGAAAGTCCACGAAGACGACGATGATGAAAATGAACAGGAATTGCCCACGATCCAAGTCAAGAGACCTTTTACCTCTCGTTATAATTGCAAATTTGTTTTGGCAACGAAAGAGAGGGGGATGAAGTTAGAAAGAGAGAGAGAGAGACCAAAAGAGAGAAAACAATCTATATGAAATTTGCGTTGGTTTGATTTTGAAAAATGCACGAGGACACGGGAACATAAAGGCGCAGGCAAGGTAAAAAGACGTTTTGTTTGCTCAAGATCAAATAAGCGAGGAGCAAATTGAATTTCTCGTTTGCTCGGCTGGCTGGAGCAAGGCCCGCCTTCTCCGTCCTCTTCCGTCTTTCTTTCCGTTTAAGAAAGAAACTAGTGTTTTCTCTCTCGTTTTCTTTCCTACCTTCCTTCGTTCCTTCCTCCCAACCATGTTTTCCCCTCGAAACTTCCCTCGAACTCCTCCAGCCAAACCGATGTCCTTTTTTAACGGAGGACGCGCAAGGACGTCGCGTCCTACGATTTGTCTTGGATAAGTTCGCTCGTCGCTGTCGGACCTCGCGTTTTATCGCTCCTGATATGCATGCGAATGCGACGCGAATACCGAAATAGGGAGGCGGCGCCTCGAGCGCGCCTCTCCGACGTCTCCTGAATCTAATCGCCTAACGCATCGCTGGGGAGTCGCGAGGATCCTCGAGTTTGCGAGAATCGTCTTTTCTCTCTCTCTCTCTTCCACTTTCGCGTGAAACGACCGCGTAGAGATCGTCAAACTACATTCGTAGCTTTGGGTCTTGGGATCGACGGGTGCCACGTCGGTTTATATTGATGTTTTGCTGACATTGGTCGTCTCAACAATTGCGAGAGAGGTCCGATCGATTTTTTTCAAAAGAGTAACGATTCAGAATTACAGTACTTTCTGATATAATAATTAACCCTTTCGCTTCGGCATTCCAGTCCGTCAAAGTGTCGTCACCGTACGGAAGCACGCGCCAGAAATGTGCACAGAGCGCGTGGTTTTTGTATATACATTTTTTAAGTCTTAAATACTTACTATGCTTGATAAAACAATTGTTGCTTTAATATAGCACGTATTCTTCACATTTTTTTATATGAAAACACTTATACAAAATTGTATTAGTTACTCTAAAGACATTAGACCAATTACAGTTGACATATTTTGAGGTATTTACATATTTACAAGAATTTACGATCGAACGTTTAATATTATTAATAATGTAACACAAATTAGTTAGTATATTAATATGTAGAAATTAGTAATGTAATTCTGTGTAATATTTCACACAGTCTATACATAATCCAACATTACATTCATAATTACAAGAATGTAATTTTTACATTCATTTCGCGCATTTCACACTACACGCCATCACAATTACATTATGATGGTATTTTGAGATTATTTGCTGTATTAAGGCTAACTGAGATTTTGCCGTAGATATGTGTTTTCCGCGTTTGTGTTTATATAAAGAATATACGTTCGACACACAGCATCGATAAGATGGAAGAAAAATATACAATATCATTTTAATGATTTTCGCTTTGAATTGACTGTACTTACCACACTATCCATCTTGTCTACTATGCCCATTGACTTATTGTAATCTGTAACGCATACGGGCTTCTGCACACTCTGTTTCCATATTTCGATGTTGTTGCAAAGTCTGTATATGCATAGTCGAAATCATGTTAACTTCCCTGTTATCTACCCACTTCATCACCAACAAACTTTTTGAAGACTTGTATACACATCATATGGATGCCGGATATATCCGGCGCTCGAAGCGAAAGGGTTAAGACAGAAAATTCGATTAAATCGTTGTAATGTAAAAGTTGGCCACTTTGTAAGTTATATTTAATTGATTAAGGTCGTAATTTCTGTAAGCGAAGTAGTCAAATTGGTCGGGATTATTTGTAGGGGTATATATCAGTGATTTATTTACCGAACGAAGCTTAAATCTTATTCAAATGGGCGTGTGTATGTTGCGTAGATGGAATTTATTATCTCGATATTCGATATTTCATGCGGATTTACCTAACGTCATTCTGAATCGTCATTGCAATCATCGTCGATATAATCATCAAATTCGCCATAATAATCCATAACAAATTCATTAGCACCGCTTTGCTCATTTTCATGATCTCTGGGCATGTGTCAACTTTTAAACAGTTTAGGATGCAATTTTTACAAACGTCGAAAATTAGAGAAGGATTAATACTAAAACGATAAATAAGTGATAAATGTCAGTTATACATAGTTTGCTGCTTGCGCTGAAGAAACGAACTTGCTTGACGAAAGCAGTTAATAACACATCGGCTGATAAGTTCCCAGTCTAATGAAGAAAACGCAACTTTTTTGGTCAAATTCGACTTTATTCATCAGCATAGTCTCCTTCAAGAGCGACACAATTACTCCAGGTCTTCTCTAACATTTCGATATTTTTCTCAAAGAACGATTTATCTTTGGCTTCAAAGTAGGCATTTGTATCGACGATCACCTCCTCGTTCGAGCCAAATCTCTTTCCAGCGAGCATTTTTTTTAGGTCTGCGAACAAGTAAAAATCGCTGTGGGCCAAGTCTGGAGGGTAGGGTGGGTACGGAAGCAATTCGAAGTGTAATTCGTGCATTTTTGCCATTGTGGTTAACGACTTGTGACACGGTGGTGTTAGCAAACGCAGCATCCACTTTGAAAACAGCTTTATTATAGACAAATGTTCATGCAAAATAAAGCCTATACGTTGCTTTGATGTCTTTAGAGTGTTAGCTATTTCTTGCATCTTCACTTTACGGTTCGCCAAAACAATTTTGTGGACTTTTTTGATGTTTTCTGATATAACCACCTCTTTTGGGGGACCACGTTTAAATTTAGCAAACCAATCAATAATGGTCGACTTCCCTTGTGCAGAGTCCAGATAACACTAATTAAGTCAAGTTTTCGTTTCAACGGTATTTTTTCCCATCAAAAAGCAATGCTTTATCAACACACGAAATTTTTTGTTCCATTGTTTTGAAAATCACAAAAGTTGTTTCACTAAAACCACTGTAACTTTTGAACCAAACGTCAGATTGTCATGAAATCTTTTCAGCTATCTTTTGAAGATTAGTACTTTCTAAAAAAAAAGATTAATTTTGTATTTGTGGCACCATCTGTCTGTCAGAGCGGGAAGTTATCAGCCGATGTGTTGTTTTAAGAATTCCATCATTTTTTAATGCGCAACCGACAAACTGTCGACTCGACGAAGATCTTCTTTACCTGTACTATTATAGAATCTTAAATCCTTGATTATGGACCAAACAGGAGGAGTAGACCTCATTAGAGACTTAAGAAGAATGCCGTGTCCAAAAAGACACCGCGTTTGATTCGACGAGTGACTTTTACTCATTGTCGGATGGATTGAGCTATTTCCCCTTTCCCTGCGCCCCTTTAGCTGGCTGGTAGTCAAGCAACATCTCATTCCAGCAACGTATATGCGCGCCACTGTCCGAGATAGGTCGAAGAGTAATACCCATCTCGCGAGATAAATTTCGTAAAAAATTTCGTCGCGATTGTCACTGATAAATCGTAGCTCGTCTATCGATAGCTGCTCATCGAACAAAAATCACGATAAACGGGGAGATCTTTTTAAGTAAACTCGTAATCGCAAAAATGGAATGTTTAAATCGTCAGTATCGAAATTCAAAAATCGGATTAAAATACGATCATTGACTCTCTTTGAGGTTGAAAAAAAATGTTTATGGCACGCGATAAATATAGTGAAAAAGATTATCAACGAACAAAATTTAGAATATACGCGCAAATCTTTATAAATAAATTTGTAATCGCAAAAATGGAATGTTCGAAGTAATTCAAAAATCGAATAAACGATACACCAATCCGAACTACGATCGTTGCCTCTCCTTTCATTCGGAAAATAATGCTCACGGCACGCGATAAATTCCGCAAAAAATGTTATCACGATTTGTCAACGATAAATCGTATCTCCCTAAACGATAGCAGTTCGACAAAAAAAATTCAGAATAAACGCGAAAATCTTTGTAAATAAATTCGTGATGGCAAAAATGAAATTTTCGATTCATCACTATCAGAATTCAAAAATCGAATAAACGATACACCAATCCGAGCTACGATCGTTGCCTCTCTTTTCGTTCGAAAAACAATGCTCGCGGCAGGCGATAAATTACGCGAAAAATTTCGTCACAATTTGTCAGCGATAAATCGTATTTCGCCAAACGATAGCTGTCTGACGAACAAAATTCAGGATAAAGGGAAGAAGCCTGTAGAAATGAATGCACGATTGTACGGAAAATCTTGTTTTCATTGTCAGTGGCAAATTGTATTACGTCGAACGATTGACAATCGACTAGAAAAATTCGCGATAAATCCGCGTTAGTATGTTAAAAGCTAGCGCGCTCGACTTGTCGACATCGAGTTCAAAAATCGTTCGAATCGTTTATTTTTCCGCTCCGCTAACGTTACTCGCGACTCCAGTTAAATTCCGCAAAAAATTTCGTCGCCATTATCGACGACGAATTTCGCGATTTGCGAAGAAACGCAAATATCGCCGCGTGCCATCGTAAAAATTCTAAAGTAGATCGATTCCAAGAGATGCTGGTGGAAACGCATTTGGACGTACCATTATTGGAACATTAGCTGCGAATCAGTGGCGGTCTATGTCGTTATCGTTGTCGTTGTCGTCATCGTTGTAATCCATCATGCGACGTCGAACGATGAACCGTACTCATAAATTTTCAAACGTGTGCATCGAGATATTCGTGCAAATTTATCTTGACCTTTTTCGATAAATCATCACGAAGCATTCAAAAATGGAGAGAATGGAAAATTACCATAGTATTACGAACATTGGAATATCGAAGCTACGAAGCATCTCGAATATAATATCGCGTTTCATCGCTTGTTTTTCCGACGTCTTTCCTTCGGAACGTTGCTGGAATTTTTCTCCGGTTTGCATCGTCGACTTTAACGTTGAACCTAAGAACGACCGGTCGACTGATTGTTCTTAAATCTTGCTTGGAATTTCCAACGTTTTCCAATTTCTTTCATTCGTCTTTGCAATGTAAATGGAAAAGGGTAACAAATTTGGGTTGTCCATTTGTGATGACCGTTCCATTTTTTATTTAATTCAATACTAAATTAATTCACTACTGAAAAATTCAATACTGAAAAATATCGGTAGATTCAGTAGCAAAGAAATTTACATCACGATTATTTAGTTATTTTCGATATCATATCCTAACGTTTAATTACCAGCGGTCGTTCGTTTCGAGTCTTTAAAGCAATGTTCGGATCCGGAAAATAAATTTGTCTGTTCTGTCTTGAAACTGATTTTACCAACAATTGGTCAAGACTGTTCTTAAACCTTACGCAGAATTACGTAGTCTTACGTAGAACGTTCTACGTGACATTACTTTTTCTTGAAAAATGTTTGGTTGACCTATAGTAACGAATGAAAATTTTCTACGACCTTACTCATTTTACTTCGCGCATTTACATCAAGCAAGAACCTCTTGACCTCGCAGCAGCTCGTCGATATTTCTCTCTGAAATTCCAACGACCGTGCTGGGATACTTTGAGTTCCGCGTATTTTTCAATTTTTCCGTTACCGCGAGACGCATCCACTCGCGGATCAAAACACGTCACCCTGCGTGTTACGTCGATTGTAATCTCGTCACGTCGATTCGTTCGGCCGTCGACGGAAGCCCGAAACAACGAAGTGTCGATAGGAAACGCGTCGATGGAATATAGAGTAAAATACATAATAAAAATACGGAGAAGAGTCAGTCGATATTGTCGTCGTCGTAAAATTTTTAACATCACGAAAGAACCTTCCAGCCTGTTGTCCATCGACCAACGCAATATCTTTTCTTTCTCGTTCCGTGTTAGATTCTTCTGCGTCGAGATATACGTCTTGATTTCGAGTAGACGGCAAATTCAAGATGGCGAATCATCGTCGAGACGGAAAACGAACAGCGAGTGAGGTTAGGTGGCGAAATAGGACTGAGTGCGCTGAAACGAAGAACCATGGAGATATAAGGTCGAGAAAGTGTTAACGAGACGTAAATACCATATTCGAACTAAATGCATTTCTGGACACCTTTCCTAAAAACATACCCATCTATAAAAGACTGACCGAACATAAAAAAGAGATCGTTACCTTGAAACCAATCAAATTGCGCACTTTTTTACTCCGACATAATGTTACTAAGATTTGCTGATAAGTGTTAACCGTTACATAAATAATTTGCCCCAAAGTCTCCGTGATAATATAAACGCAACTCTTATGCCTGCTTCTATTCTTACTCGTTGAGAAACATCAACGAATTCTTCTCGAGTCGTTCGAAGAGTACTTCAGTCGATTATAAAATTGGTCGTGAGACACGGCAAGCTAAAATACTTCAATCGCATCCCCAAACTGATCAAAGCATTTCTGAATACTTTTCCTATAATCACAACCATATGTAAAAGATTGACTTATCATAAAAATGAGAGGTGTAGTTTGAAACTAATCGACTTATGCACTCTGTCACTTTGGCTTGTTCTCTGCGGAAACAACGATAAAATCAAAACTAGTCACTTGAATTGTTAGATCCAACGTTAATTGTCGAAGTGAAAAGTCTTCTTTTAGATATCAACATGCATTGTATTCTTTTTATTCTAGGACATATTGAATACAGTAAGTGAGAATGAAATCATTTGAGACACGAATCTTGTCACTATAATTTGTGTAATATTCATATCATCCATTACGTACAAAGTCTCCATGACAATAAAATGACGACTCTTATCTCTGCATTTGCTCCTATTTGTTAAGAGACATCAGTGAAATATTCGAAAATCGTTCGTTGATCAGTTATAAAACTGATAGAGCCACACGGCAAGATAGAAACACCTCACTTTCACTTCCAGACTGATCCACGCATTTCTGAACACCTTTCCTATTATTTATTATTTATATTATATATTACATTTTTTACACGATTATGTGTAAAAGACTAATCAACCATGAAAAAGAGATTGTTAGGTTGAAACGAATTGAGTCATGCACTCTGTCACTCTGACCAATTCTTTGTAGAAACATCGACAGTATGAGAAGTAGTCACATTGATTGTTAAATCCATAATTAATTATCGAACTCAAGAGTGCCTTTCTCAAGTTTTAACTGCCGAGCAACACTCGGAGTTCCTTTCATTTAATTTTATATTTAATAAAGCAAGTGCGCGCAAAGTCACGGGCACAATAAATCCTATCGTTATCATCTTGCGTAATATTCATATCAACCGTTGCGCATAAAGTTCCCGTGACAAGAGGGAGGAAAATGGCGGTGAGAAAATTAGACTGAAACGAAGGCACCGGAGCGAGAGCGTAGGTAGAGCCAACAACAGCAGTATCAGCCAACGAAAAACTAAGAGATCAGAAGAGAAGCAGGGAGAGAAACAACGAGAAAACGAGCGAAACGAGAACAGAGGAACACAGACGATCGCTCTTCCCAGTGGTGTATTTAACGCTGCGGCCGGTGTAAAGGCGCATTTACCTTTAGGAAAAATCTTTTCCGAGAGTTCCCCGCTCAAGGACATCTCGCGGTGTCATCCGTAGTGCTACGAGAAGATAGGACGAGTTGGATCGAGGGCAAGGGGAACAGGGAGGAAGAGAGGGACGTTTTAAACTCCCACAGCTGCGAGGTGAATAATAGCGGCTCTCTCGAGTATATGGCACGTATCTGCGTACGAAGGGGCGGAAAGAACTGCCGCGGATATCCTCGTAGAATTTCCCTGAACGTCGAGGCTACGCGGGGATTATATCCATGCTATTTTCGATGGCTAAAGCGAGATCGATCTGCGACTCGAATGGCTGCGTAATCGAGCGTCGAACAAGTCGGAAAGATTGCGTCGTGACGTCGAGTTTACTCGGCGAACGAGACGACGTGTCGTTTCTCCGGCGTGGAAATGACGCAGAGCGACACCCAGAGCTCTTTCACGACGACGATTCTCTTCGAAATATCGAGCGAATTGCATCGGATTGTCGAGAATTATTCGAGCTCCGTAGTAAACTCGTCCCTTCGCCAACCGCTGGAATCGAGAGGTGATCTTTGTCGCGCGAACTCCAGTTGTCGCGATTCCTGAAATTCCTCAGAGCGTCCCTGCGAACAGAATAATTCTGGGATTTGATTTCTATTTGAAATTTTGGTCCCACCGTGACTTAGTCGAAGTGTTACGGCAACAAGGCAAAGAGCTTCTTGAAAGACAGCGAAGCATGGCAACGATGAAAGACGCGTAGTGACGCATTGGGTTGGTAAAAATGAAATTCTGCTCTAAAGTTCCCGGTCTAAAAGTTTTCTTGCTGCAGAATCCAGATTACACTAATCAAGCCAAGCTTTCGTTTCAACGGTGTCCTTTCCCATCAAAAAGCAATGTTTTATCAACACACGAAATCCTTTTGTTTCACTGAGTCCACTGTAACTTTTGATCCTGACGTCAAATCGTCATGAAATTTTTACAGCTATCTTTTGAAGGTTAATACTTTCTAAAAAAATATTAATTTTGTATTTACGGCGCAACATGTCTGCCAGACCGGAAACTTATCAGCCGATGTGTTAGTATGAAGCTATACACGATTTGTTATAGAAAGAAGTAACATCGATTGATAATATATTTTCCATTTTCTTCTATGAGATTTTGCCATCCTTCTGACAACTTCATGATATCCAATTATGATACTGACACAAGTCATTTCGAAAAAACATAATTCTATCTTTCTGTAAAACCAAAATTACTCTCTTGCCGATCCATTAGCTTAACAAGCGACAGGAGTCAGTAATTTTCCCATCTTTTGACAGCTCAGTCGCTCATGTTTACTGGAATTAAACATGGAATATTAGACCAGTGAAATGGCGTTCATTTGATACCAATATCGAGACTAGTACCCTCATAATTGTCAAGTGCAACGATAAGAGATACAGTACGTTTCGATACTCGAACAAGCGACACGAATCAGTCATTTTTCAACCTCTCGACAGTTCAGACGACTCGAACTGGCATTCATTTGATCCCAATAACTAGATTTACCACCCAGAAGAGAATAGTTTCCTTTCTCCACTTTCAACGATCAACAGCGATAGGTCAAATCATCTGCGAGCTGGTAACGATATGGGGCAAACACGACTGACAGGTCGAGATATTTCGAAATGTTTGCTCGCCCCAATTTAAACATCTCATCTTGTTTTTTGTTGTTTTAATCGATGTGTTTCGAAACATTTCGCAAACGTTGGCTTTTCCCCGCTTAGAGACGAGTCGACGGACGATTTCTCGTCCTCACGCACACAAACACGTACATACTTCATCCCCTATCCTCACTCCGACCCCCAACGTTTCTTTCGAAGGATTAGAGGAGAACAACGCGAGAGGTCGCAATCGTAAAAGCGTGGGAAAAACGGGTTTACGTTATCCACGTCGAGGAAAAATATCGCGATTTTATTCGCGATTTTGAGAATACGAGGGACCGTTCGTCGTTCCGACGGACGTATCCCGGGCGTCGCGTCTGACGAAACGGGCCGCCTGAGATGCCTCGCGATAGATCGCGGACGATTTCCACCCTCGTCCTCGTCGGTCGATCGTTTCTCGGTTTATTGCGCCGACGAAGGAGGAATTTTGAGTGAGGCGCGCCTCGTATTTCCGGTTCTAAATCGGACAACGCCTCGTGAATTTCGCGACAGTGGCTCCGTTCGTTTCAGGCGGAGTTGCTAGTTTGCTAATAGATCTGCATGGTCGAGGAATCGCGTCTCAAGTCGTCTCACTCTAGTTCTATCAGCTCGCTTCTAATTATTCACCGCCTAGTTATTCTTGAAGCCAGTCTTTCAAAAGACCAAGTCCAGTCCGAAGCTTTTTCATCTTCTACCCATTCTCGAATCTAGAATTTCCCATTGTTCACGCGCAATCCCGTTGGCGCGTTCGAGTTTGCCCGCGTGCGACCCCCGCGGTGATTGGTTGTGCTGACTCACGCGATTTTCGATGATCCGTCACACCAATCATAAATTTAGTAATAATTAACCTTTGTTCCCGTACCCGGTTTCTTCCTTGATGATTCGTCTTTATCGGCTTTTTGGTTATTATCGTTTTGACCGCCATTGAGTGTAATTCCGAGATCACCGTCGTCTGCAGAGAAAAGTTTTTTGTACCGCGCTGTACGAACCCATTTTTTTATTTTTACGACTGCGTGTCGTCATTATTTTCCCTAGGAACGTATCCACGTGGATCTACGTTGGAGGATTTACAACCCTCCTTTCGTGACCGGGGCGTTCATTTTCCTTGTTATTCATCTTTTTTTTGTTAAGTTTGGACTTCATTTATTAATATCGTTAAAAAGAGAAACCTTTTTTTAGTGTTAAATTACTGTTAAATATTGTGCAATTAGTAAAAATTCTATCGATAGCGTTTCCTGAACGTGAGCGCATACTCGTCCTGAACCTACTGCTAGGCTGTCCCGGCACTTATCGGGCGCGATCCACCGGCTTAAAAATGGTCTAGTTCGCGCTGTAATATCCATTTTGCGGATAACTTTGGGGAAAGTTGTCGAATGTAAGATCTACGTCTTATCGGCATTTTCCACGAGTTATCAATGACCGACGATACCCTATTTTTCGTGAACCTGTTAATCGTTTCTGTCTGTCTGCCTCTCTTTCTTTTTCTCTTCCTAAGTAGAGACAAATGTTCAGTTAAAGGATCGCGTCTCAAATCGTTTTACACAAGTTAAATAAGCTCGCTCTGAATTATTCATCGTCTACTCATTCTTGACACAATTAAATCCATAAATAAGTACAATTAAATCCTTTTTTTTCGGATGGTATAAACATCAGTTTCCTTTTCCGTACTAAACTGTCGTCAAATAACTTTTGGATGGAAATCTTTCGAATCGTCATCCAAGTCCAGTCAATAGCGCACGAGATTCGGACCGAAGCTGTTTTCGATCTTCTCCTTTTTCTCCAATCTAGGATTCCCCTTTTTGAGAATAATCCTAGTGAAAGTTATCGAACGGATGGTCTCTGTCTGATCGACGTTTTCTGCAAGTTATCAATGACCGACGGCACCCGATTTTTTGTAAACTTCCCGATTCTTTTCTCTCTCTCCCTCTTTTCTCCCTAAGTAGAGACCAAGGTTCAATCAAAGGATAGCGTCTCAAATCGTCTTACATAAATATAATAAGCTCGCTTTTAATCATTCTTCTAATCATTCTAGACGCGGGACGATCAAACTCAATTTTATTGGGTTCATTTTCTTTTTAGCGCTAGATATTTGTCTCGAAAATGTTGATAGAAGTGTTACTCCACTTGGCTGCGTACGAGAGGTGGACCGAAGCTTTTTTCGATCCTCCATCTTTTCTCGAGTTATGAATTTTCTCTTACGAAAGTAATTTTAATGATAGTTCTCAAACGGATGGTCTACGTCTTATCGACGTTTTCCGTGAGTTCTCAATGACCGACGGTACCCGATTTTTCGTAAACTTACCGTTCGTTTGTCTCTCTCTTTCTCTCTCAGCTTAAGTAAAGACCGATGTCCTTAATGGCTACAAGACGACGTTATCTTTTCTGGCCACTCCGTTCTGTGACTGGATCGTCGTACGATCGAGAAGATCTTTGAGAAAATCCCCTTTTCTTCGATCGTTTCTCCTTTTATTCGCGAACTCTGCAACTTTCCTGCTCTCGATATTCATTCTATCTTCTCCTCTTTCTCCACCATCGAGTTAAAGGGAAATCGATATCAATAACTGTTATAAAGGAACGATAATCGATATTTTAGTACGGAATTCTAAATCTAATTTTTAAACTTTCGCTGAAAATTGCATAATGCTTTTCACGTTATGGTCATCATAACGCGAAAAAAATATGGGGTTCGAAGAAGTCACGTTTTAAGTCTACAATCTCTTGTCTGAGTAGGTGACCCACAGGCTCTAGTCACTTCATCGTATCGATGAAGTGCACGAAGTTAATAGGGACTTAACCCCTTCTATGGGCTAAGCAGCTTCAGCCGCGGACCGCTGTCGCTATCGTAGTGGGTTAAAAAAGTTAAAAACAGGTCAACAATTCTTTTTTTAATTTTAACAAAATAAGTTCGCCGTTGTGTCTTTAGAAGCTCAAAAAAACATAAAAATAACTTCTTATCTCATTAAAATCGGTGGATTGGCTTCCCACCAGCTGAAAGATAGGGAAAAATAGATCGCCAACTAAGGGGTTGATGCACTAGAGACTTACAACATTGTGAACTTAGTACATTAGAGAACTAATGAAGTTTGAAGACTTATATTCTACGTACGCTAAATATTGTATTAAAATGGCAGAACACTTTACGTTCATAACTACGCGAATGTATTCAAATGTCGTCGCGTTGAACAGCCTTGCGTATTCATATCCTCGTTTCCTTCTACCGATATTGTTCGTGTAATTATATTTACCATTCGTTCTGTGAAAGAATATCGATACGTGTAATGTTCTTCGAAATGAATTTTTTATCGGACGTACTACGAACGAACCTTTTATACTTTGTAGACATTGTAGGAATTGCAATCATTGATTTAATGTCTTTGTAATGCGAAATGAATTTTTAACGGTAATATTAAAAAAGATTGCGTTATGATCAAAATGACTCGTAATTCTTCACCGATAGCAATTGATTCTTTAAAGTTCTTAAAGATCTTCGATAGACTATCATCGTTAAACTGTTGAGTAGGCTGCATTAAAGCTGCATTAAAGCTCAGTTATGTTGGGTGGTAGCTTTCACAAAAATATGTATCAACTTCTTGCCTTCCAATCTATTAATTCACTCGTGAATGAGACCCCTTTTACGCCTTCGTAATTTCGAGACATCAGAATTCATGACCTTCAATCAGCACCATTTTGAAGAAAAGATTTGTCAAATTCTTCCAATCTATTAATTTTCACATATATTAAATGTTGTCTTTTACGTTTGCGTCTAACATTGTCCTTGGTGATTTCGAGTCACCAAGAGCTTCCATCAATTCATGACTCACAAGACCGCACCATTTCCAAACTTGTCAAGCCCAAAGATCTACCGAAAGGTTTGGGAGCTTTAGAATTCCTCCCCTTGACTCAGGACGCTTTGAGCGATCTTGAACGTCAACGCTTTTAACAATGCGCTTCGAGACCTTCGAATTCGCGGATTTAGCGTCAAATCAAACATAAAATTCTGCGATTCAACGAAATACTCTCTGCGTCCAATTTCACGCGCTACTTTTCACTTTCAGCCCCACCGATGATCGTTCTACGAGTTCCGATCGCGCGCACGTATTGCGTTCGTAATCTTCGTCTCTCGTTCTCCCGCTCTTATTGTTAGTTCGCCACAAAGTTTAGGTTTAGCAGCAGCCAACGTGGAATAACACTCGTTTGTCGTAAAAATGTTCAATTTCGCGTCTCCAGCTGTCGACGGCAGAGTTCTTCGAATGCATCGCAATCATTCTTACCGATTCCCTTGGCTCCGCAACGCCACGCCGTTTCCCCGTCGACCAGTCGGCTCAGCATTTTGCGACGACTGCGAAATTGGTCTTCGAGGCTTACCCTTAAGTCGCTGGAACGGCGCACGAACGATTCGACTTTCTTCCATCTTTCTCCGACCATCAACCCCATTCGCAGTCGGCAGTTCCGCGTCTGGTCGCGCTTGGGGGCAATAGCACTTTCTCTTAGAGTACAATCCTATCATCGCCGCGAATTCTCGTAATGCCTCTCTCCTAACCTGTGTTAAATTGCACCGGAGAATAACGTGTTACGATCGACAGAAGCGCCTGTAAAGATGTTATCGATTATCCACCGGAATTCTGTTGTTCCTCGAAATGATTGGAGAGAGATTAGAAAAACAGGTACCAATATTTATTTTTCGTTTGAATCTTAACCATATTTGCGACTCGTGTCAAGCGTTCTAGGAGCCATCATAATTCTAATAGTTTTTTTTTCGTATTATATTTTGCGATTCCTCCTTGCACCGATACAGCGGTGTGAAGCAGTTGAATAGAGATGGTGTATGAACAGAGTTAGTTGTTAAAATTTATAAGCGTTAGATGGCAAACCGCTTTAGTGCGTTGAAGGAAAACGCAAAGAGCAATGCTACGATTTGTTTTCGACTTGATCATTGTAATACTGTTTAATTTTAACTCTTTTAACGCTAAAATTATTTACGTTAGTACTCGCGAAGCATGCCGTGGGTTGATTTAATATGAAAAGAAACAAAACCGATGTATCGACTAGTCGCGTTTTTCACCTAAGTATATATTCGATATAGCAGATATATCGGCCTGCTGATGGGGTTAAGAGGTTCAATATTTTTACAAGCTCACGGTAAATGTGCATCTTACAGGTGCAACCATAAAATATATAATCAAATCATGGTATCCGATGACTGAATTTTAATAGGCGATGTTCACGCTTTTAAATAACTTAAAAAAATATTAATTATGACCAACAACATACGCAGTTACAGCTATTCAAACGAAACAGTGGTTTCCACTACATTTAAGTATAAGAATTAAGAACAAAAATATTTGGGTAAATTAAAAATGGCATCCCATTATTGAGTGTTATGGTAATTGTTCGCACCTCTAAATAACTTAAAAAACATTAATCATTGTCAATAACATACGCAGCTAAAACTGTTCAAACATAACAGTGATTGTCACTTGCTTTGCCTCTAACACTATAAATGTTAAAAAGCACGTGTGTAAACAAGACAATGACGTCCGATGATTGAATGTTAATGATCAATACTTACACTTCCAAATCACCTAAAAAACATTAATCGTTGCCAACAAGATGCATAGTTAAACATGTTCAAAGTGTGATTTTCACTGCATTTAGGCTAGGCACTTGCTTTGCACCTAACACCATAGGAGGTTAAGCAACACTTGAATCAACCGTTCGTTATTCACCGACAGCGTACAGCTCGAGGTCACTTGTAGCCGTTTTATCGGCATCACGAGAATCCCCTGTCCCTCTGCGTTCCCACCAGTCTGTTTATATCCGTCTGTCCATTACAGTCTCTCTTTATTCTTCTCTCCGCGAGTCTGCGGCTCACCTTCATTGTTTCATTACTGTGAATCCAGTATCGTCCTGTGTGAAACGTCCCGCGTCACTGGAGGGAGATGCATAAAAGGCAGGAGAGACGCCGAAGGCTGTCTCATTCCAGACTTAAGAACGATCGTGCGTCTGGTAAAATCTCGATCTCGCTTTATAAGAGTCCTTACTATTGTACCGTAAGGTTACTAATTATAAAGAGCATTGGAGCCTCGCAATGATTCTACAGACTTCATCGTTCTTCTCGCGTAATTTCGATTCTCTTCAGATTGCCTGAGTGCATGTAACTTCTTAAGGAAACAGTGCAGAGGTCGACAGGTTACAAGTTTTCTACAAAAGCCGGAATATCACTACAAATACGTTTACACGTTTCTTTTACATCTACATACACGCAGTAAAGCTGTTGAATATGCCTATTCGATTAGCCAAATTAAAATACTTTTTACACCCTGTATTTGAAGCAAATGAAATATACATGGAGTTCGAAACGTGTTATTGCTCTGACAAGAAAGTGATTTCGGTTTTCATAAGTACCTGTCGTTATTCTTTTTTTAAATGAATTCTATCAGTGTTACGATTACGAATCACGAAGCTGGCAGAAAGATGGCATGAGATCATTGAAGAAAATGGAAAGAATAGAATTAATTAAATTTCATTTTGCCTACAAAAACATTAAATTTTATTGGATATTAAAAAACCGAAACTTTCTCCTTGCCAATGATAAAAAAGTACGTCTAGTTGTCGCTCATAGCTGGTAATTAACGAGACGATAACGGAAACATCATGACGAAAAGAAAGAGTCCGGAGGAAACAATGTACGAGGAAGTAAGGGCGTACCTTCGATCCGCGACGACTCCTATTGTGAAATCGAAGACGAACCTGTTGCGAAAGAAAAACGTTTCGAAGCAATCGCGATTTTAGCGCGGTCGGCTCGGAACGAAACGCATCCTCGATCTCGCTATCGTAATCCTCCCTTCTGGCTACAGCAACGATGCTTCCAGCCCGAGTTTCGGACCTACAGGTCGAGGGCTTAGCGCGCGCCCTGCAAATTCTCACTGGAGACTCAGCTGCTAGCGCACTTCCTTTGCCTTTGCTCGAGAGGACGGCGCTGATATCGTCCCGTCGTACTTTCAACGACGGTCTTTGTCGAGTCGAAGCTTGGTCGATCCCCGATATTCACAGATTGCTTAGTCCTTTTTGAGAGGGTCGACGATCTTTCTTGAGTGATTTTTCTCTTAAATATTAGTGTTTTAGTGAGTGAATACTGGTTCGTTTGCTAGGCGATGGTTGACCTTATTCGATTTGTTAGAGACGTAATTAATGTAATATATTATATAATCTATGTAATAAATGCAACGCATGTAATAGATCCGTGTAGAGAGCGTGGATTAACCGTTTCAAAGATAAATTTGGTTTTTGATAACGGAAAGGTCGTTAATTTCGTGATGATTGGTGGGCTGGATCCTCGATTGCATAACTTCTTGATTATTAAATTGGTAGCGTCGACCTCGTGGATCGTTGGCCCATGTAACGTCTTGCAGAAGGATCCTACTTGTTCGATTACTTCCTCAAATTCATTGCGGTGCACGCACGTAAAAGGAGCTTTACGAATATTAACATTCGTGATCAAGTTCGTATTTACCTCGTTACGAACTTTTGCAATTTCCATCGAGGTACGATAACCTTACGTTCGTATTTTCGAGTAATTTTAGGAAGGTAAATTACGAAGGGAAAATTACCGGGCGCTTAGTTAATTTGTTCGGTGTTCTCCGCCTTGTCTCCCTTCCTAAGACCAAGCCAAAACGAATTACTACAATATTTTGAGAATTATTTCGTCCACGCGAAACAAGATCCTTTATTGTCAAAGCGAACTCGAAGTTGACTATTGATTTGAAATTCAAGCGAAAGCTGTAGGCATAATAAATTATGAATAAATACTTGCATAACACCAATGTCCCAGTAAAATACAATAAATATATTCTCAACATTTATATTAGAGGCCCGATCGTTCCTAGTGAACACCGAACAAGGATTTGTATACAACAAATGTCCATCTGTAGGGTTAGCACGAGACACCCTGTCTAGAGGTTAGCATGTTCAGAAAAAATCTTGATCGAAGACATTTTTTCCCAATTCTTAAATTACATTAATGGAGGAGTTTACCCAAGTAGCCTAACTTTATTGCTTTGACGCCTTCTAGTGTTGGTCTCTCAGAGTAAGCGGAAGGAGATTCAAGGATTTAAAAAATTGTTAATTAACACTTGTGTTCCTGCTCAGTCGACCACGGATCGACGATCAGTGGTGGAGGGTCAGGGGAAAGTCTCCACTCCAGTTTTTCACTTGTTCTAGCGGCTCTTTGGTTGGAGTGAAGACACCGGAGTGTTCCGAACCGCCAACTGCTTCAAACGAGATTTAAGCGAACTTTTGACTACGTTTTCTTGCGCTCCGAGAAGCTTCCGTTTATACTAATTTATATCAAATCTCCGTCGGAGAAGTTCATCGAACCATGTTCATCGAAACAACTTGAGAGTTACTGATGTCCCCTGGAAACACAATAAATATATTTTCGACCGTTCACTGTGAACATTAGAAAGATACTTTACATACGTTCAACACCGGGACGCGATCAAGGCACACAACTCCTAATGATCAGCATGTTCCGCAGAAAACTCTATTGACAAGGTTTTTTCTAATTATTTAATTATATTGTTTAATTACATTAACTGGGGAATTTATCCAAGAAGTTTAATTTCATTTGTTCCGCTCCTTCCATTGTTGGTTTCCTGGACTACGCATAAAGAAACCAAGGCTCGACATTTTCTCGGGAAAAAACCCTCATATATCACGACTACGCAGGGTACATTCTGCAAACAGAGGACTATCGCAAACAATAAAATGTCTACCGGTCAACTGTACCCCAGACAGGCGTGTTTTACGATCCTCTTGTACTCTCTTTCATCGGGCTGCAACAGACCAAACACGCGTACGTGCCACCAATAGTGCCGAATAACTCGATGGGATAACGCGCGGCGCGATTTGGACGCTCAAAGAGCAATAAAATAGGGAAGGTTACAAGGTGTCGACACAAATCGTTATTATTTCGCGATAATAAGCGGATTCTGGTGATCAAGGGAGGTTATGGGTCGAACTCTTTGGCACGACGTGCTCCGAATTGGACGTAATGCGTCCCCGTAGTTCCATTCGTTCGGTTAGCAACGGTGGCGCCACAGTCACGTCGAAAATTTTCCAACCTGCTAATTCGATCGCGGTAAGATTTATCGGCGTGCGTCGAAGCAAACCGCGAGATTACGGTACACAGGAGGGACGTGACTGGAGAGAGATCGCTCACGAGAACACGTCGGGGGAGCCTCGCTCGAGCGGAAAGCTTATCGCTCGTTCTCCTGCCGTGTCCTGCAAACCACGCGTCACGATTCTCCTCTCACGGTGAATTATCGGTAAGACCGTGGGTCGTGCGGAATTCTTTCGAACGTAGAGACGTCTTTTGATCGAGGGGCGATTCCATTTTCTCTGGAACATTGTCGGCGATCCGTCGAAGTAGTGGACAAGTTGGGTAGTCAAGGAGGCTAGCAAGGTATTGCTCTTTGGACGTGTTCAAGCTTCTTCGAAAGTGCCGCTGCTTGAGGCTTGATCCAAAAGACCGGAAGATTCCTACGTCGGACTGGATAACGTGCGCTTTCGTTAGGAAGCCAATTGGCATATCGGGAAGTTGAAGAGCTTAGATCTCGTTATTGGGCGGTCGGAAAAGTATTGAGCCCGTAATCTAGCGCTAGACCCCTTCCCCCCCAAAGAAATATCTCGTTCTTCCCTGCTCTCTGCGAGATATTTCGTTCTCTAAGTAGAAATTCTTGGTATTATAAAAATATGTTATAAAAGATTACACTTATTCCTTGAACAAATTTCGTTAGGGATAGGATTACAGTTATCTATTTTGATATTTGACATTTGAAGGCTCTATACTTTTTCGAATCATTAACTGAACTCATTGATTTATCGTTGAAGCGAAATTGCATTAAAAACGTCTGTGTCGTCCTTCGGAAAATTAAGAGCAACGATAGGGTTACGATTGATATCTTGAAGCCGAGAAGATTATGGTCATCTTCTTGTAAAGAATCTCATTGATCTCGAATCTCTCCCGTTGAATCGTACGAATGGACGAAACTTTTCTCCTGGAAAAATCCGCGATTTTCCTCGCGCGAAGTAGAAGTACCTTACAATAACGTTTGACCATCGAATTTGGCCCTTCTAAAGTCCCACGAGTAGCGCTTCGATCGAACGAGGGATCATGACGACTCTGGCCCGCGTTTTGATAAAGTCCATCGTTTTTGATGATGCGTGAACTTTATTCCACCTCGAGGATCCGTCGCGATCCGATCGGACGATAACTCGACGAGGTGCTTCGGTGCCGCGCTACGAGGAAAAAGTGTTCCATTGTTACGATATTCGTCACACATGACCTCGACGAACGTTCTTCCATAAACTGGAATAGTTTCATGACAAGACGAGAACGTCGATTTCTACGTAGGCGATTTTCGTCCTATAGCGAGGACCGAGACACTGATGATTCTCGACGGTTTGCAAACCTCGTGAAACTCGTAACGTCGTAACGCGACCGAAGCATAACGAAAGGAATTACGATAACGCGGCACGAAATTAATTGCAGGTTGGTATCGCAATTGAACTTGGAGACGATAAAAAAAAAGCGAAGGGAATTACCATTTTTATCGTACACACGAATAAATATTATGCAATCGAAAAAATATTCAGTCCTTTGCTCAATATCGATGAGAATCTTCTCATCAAACAAAATGGCGCGTATTTGGCGTATTTGGCTCAACACGATTACGTCGGCATGCACCACCGGGTCACATTTGAACATTCGATCAGATTGTAATTCATTTAGTAAAGAAAAATTAGAGCAACTAGAAAACTAACTAGAAACAACTAGAAAAAATTGTCATACAGTTGAAAATTTAACATGTTGAACAAGTATTGAGAAAAAGTAGGATTTATTTCATTTTATTTCAACATTATAAACATAACTTATAAAAGAAAAATTCAGTAGTAAAAACATAACAACTCAATATTATAAACTCAATATAATTGTTTATTTATTTCGATGCAATTATTTAAAACATTTTAAAAAGAGTGCTGGAATTACAACACGTCGATACCTTTTTAATTTTCTTTGCGCCATACTGTCTACCTTTTCTTTTATATAAACATTTATAACATTTTTTAGGTCTTTGTCTTGTTTTTCTTGCAGACCTTTGTACGTATGAAGAAAATGCGAACCCTTTTTGATGGTATTTGCTTCCCAATTGCCATTTCTACACCGTGATGATTATTAATCAAAAGGTCATATTCATCAGTAATTTGTTCTTTAAATTTCCAAATATTAATATTTTTATTTTGTTACTGGGCAAACAGTTGTCTGAATTAGCGGTAGTACCTCAAACGTGAATATCGGCGCCGACGTGAACGTGTCAATGAGGATCTTTTAAAATAAAGAGAGCATTTGTCTCAATTTTAAGCTAGATTGTCATATTTAATAAGAACTTTATCGAAGCAAATATACGCCTGGAAACATGCGTGCTATTCGTTAATACAGAACTCCTGTGGTCGCCGTTTCGCGAGGGAGGGGAGGAAGGATTTGCGGTTGCGAGGACCCTCGTTCTAATACCAGCTTGGCTTACAAACCAATGCCGGACGAAGCAGAGGATAGCAACGAAAACTAAAGGCAGGCCAGCTAATGGTCCAAAAGGTCGACACCGTAAATTTAGTAAAATAAATAAATAAATATGCGACATTTTGTTCGATGATCTTCTGCAAAGTGCTGAATTGCGATTGAACTTAAATAAGATCGAAGTGCAAAGAGAATCACCATTTCTACGCATATAAATGCGTCATTAAACAAAATGGCGCGTGTGTGGTTCAATAAAGTTCTTTATAAATATGAGCTTTTTTGAGTCAAAATTGAAACAATGGTTTCCTTTTTATATTTAAAAAGAACTTTACTAAATAAAATATATTATTTAGAACATTTAATATTTATTATCAAATATTTCTTCGATTATTTTCTGTAAAGGGCTGAGAACGAGGGTCGAGAAACTAATGATTCACGACGATTTGGAAACAGCGTTAAACTCGGTTAACGCGATAAATCATTCCATTTCGGCGATGTTTGCGTTATCGAGCCACGTAACGCGATCGAGACAAGACGAAACGAACGATGGCAACGCGACGCGAAATTAATTGCGGGGTGATATCGAGATTGGACTTGAAGACGATTAAAAAGTGAATTAATCTCCACTTTTATCGTATGTGCATATAAATATTTTACAGTCGAAAAAGTATCGAGCTTTCTACAAAAGATCACCCAAAAAAATGGCGCATATCAAGTTTTAATAAAGTTCTTCTTAAATATGAGTCTTTGAAGGTGTAAGATATTGATTAAAAAATCATCGATAACGAGGGTGATTATATTATCGATTTGAAATAAAAATAAATTATCAAATTATTTGTTTTAATTTGATAAATAAATTTCATATTACTTTCAGGTACCCTTAACAATTAGGTCTACCGAAAAGTTCCGTCAAATAATGTCATCCTGAATTTCAACATTGACATCATTGACAACATCTTTCCATCACAGCATTTCTACGTATATACTGGATATATAGTACTCGAAGAGATGTTTGGTAACGATAGGAATTATATTGTCCAGTAAACATTAATTAATGTATGGAAGTGATTCATTTAATTCAAAATTCAAAATGGACAGAATTTTCTGTCTTTCAAGCGGACGAAATATATTTAACGTAAATGGTGACTAATCTCACGTTTCGACCGTCTCCAAGTTCAATCACGAATCCAATCAGTAAATTAATTTAGTCCCGTCAAAATATTCTATCGAATTCGTTCAATATTAAAAGTTAACTTCGATCTTAGGAGCGAAATTAGTACAACAATGCCAAAATAAATTACAAACTACAAAATATCGAATATATTGCTGCCATAATCAAGGTCGAATTTTAATATAGAACGAATTTAATAAGATATTTTCAAGACTCGAATTTCAGCCCTCTCTCGTCATCCCTTCTTTCTAAACTTCCCTCGCGTCGCTCCATAGCTCTTTCTTCTTCGTCTCTCTCACCGCCACCCTTTAACCGTTATCCTGACTCTTTCGAGCGGAAACGATCGGAATCGTACTTTTCGAGGAGGGCAAGGCAAGGACGTCCCACGTGTCATAAATCAGGGATATTGCCTCGCGGAATCCGAGTGGACGGCGGCGGCTCGACCACCGCGAAAACCAATAACGGACCACTTACGATTTATCTATATTCATTAGTAGCCGATGCTAGGGCCGCCTACCAATCAGCCACCGATAATTATCCACCTAATTAGGTCGCGTCCGAGTGAAGCAGGCTATTTCGCGATACGCCAGGCGCATCCTCGCTTTGATTTCGATTAGATCCGGTGGCGAGTGTTCGGTTGATCCAACCAATAGCCTAAAGGAAGCTTGAATATCCTGCGGCACTGCGTGAGCGTTTTCTTCTTTTCGAGATATTTTTAACGATGGAAATTCGAAGTTCGGAATGAAAATAAAAGTTAATTCTAGAAGAACGTATCTTATCTGACTATAGTATAATACATTCTAATAACAAAGTACCATTACTAGGCATGTATTCGCGCAGTCTTTGTTTATCCAAGCATTGGTAGCATTGCCAATTACGCATACCAGTCTGCATACACACGCGCACTCTCATATGCACGCATATACCCCTACATTCTTTTCGAGATATCATCGGTTTCCGTCGATCTGCTCGGATTCTCTTCTGCTTTCCTCTGTCTTCTCTATCCCTTTCTTATTGCCCGTTGTGCTTGCGTAAACATTACGCATTACCAATGTAAATAACGGAATAAGAAAGGAGCAGATGGAGCGTGTTCGTAGAATTTCGAATAGGGAGAAAATCTCGTAACAACGTCGCTTCACGATTTAATAAATGTTTTGTAGTCCATATTATTAAGGAGAAGAAAAACACATGGTAACTGTTTCATAGCGGTTATTCGATAAATCGAGATCTCTTGTCCAGATCAGGAAGTTTGAGATTCTATCTTTATGAGACAATATAGAGATGCAACACTGAAAAGCGTATACATGATGAAATGCATTTTTCGATTTCAAAAATTGTATATTAGGGGTGGGTGGATACTGGTGCGTTGATTAAAGTCTGAAAGCTCGCAAGTTCATAGGTCGAACAACGAATGCAACGTTTCTCGTATCATAAAAACTTGAGTAGTAAAAGTCTACTAAACAAGACAAACGTCCTTGATTCTTGCAGAATCAAGGAAGAAAATGAAATGAATGAAAGAACGAACGAGTGTGTAAACATACAAACAAGCCAATGATTGAATAAATGATCGAACAAGTGAAGGAACAAATGAAAGAATAAACGAACGAACGAATGAGTGAACAAACTACTATAGATATTTAACAGGTCCCGACCTACGATCAATGCATCTACAAAGAAAAAAAGACAAAAATGAATAATAATAATAACAGAAAAGTACGTTTCTTAGGAAAGGCTTTAATTTGAGATAGGCAATCTTACAATTAACAACGTAAACAAATTCGAATCGAATCGATCGACGTTTATAAAGCAACGAATACGGGATAAGATACTTTCAATTAGTTTTACTCCATTTTCATCGTCGAATCGTTCGAATGGAGTGCGTCTCAATGCTCGCGCAAACGTGGCAATCGCTTTATTTGTACAAAACTCTCTGGAACAAATGGAACCTCGCGAAACAGTTCCTTCGTTAATACGTTAACGCAACTATCGATAATCGCGTGCTTCGTCGCATCATGCAATTTCTATCAACGACGACGGAATCGTTTTCTTAGGTGGAGCGTGTCTCGAAATGACAAACGATTCGTCATTAACGGCGCGACAGCTTAAGCAGATACAGCTTAAGCGGACGCGTAATAGCGGTTAATCGATATCGCGTCGCTCCGTTAAGCAACGCGTTCCAACAGAAGAGAGATTCGAAGACCCCCTATCGACCACGACGCGTGCTTCGTTTTACATTCGTCTCGAATCTCGATGCGGCCAAGCGGAATCTCTCCAAACGACGAAGAACTCGAGAAGAAACGAGAAAGTAGCTCGAAAGGAGAATCGCTTGGCCAACAATCGACCATTTACCGAGAAACCAAAGAAGGACGATACGAAAAAGTAGAACAAGGACGGGAAAGCCGAAACGTTTTTCGAGCTTTTTGATGACTAAAACTAAAGGTCGCTAACAAAAATATAAAAAAACAATACTATTTCGATTGTTAGATAATGACAATTTCATTTAGTTATCAAAGGACAATAATAATCCGGTACGTTTACGATTCATTAACGATGTTCCATTTCTTGGATCACCGTCAAAAGTTCACGTTAAAATTCCAGGGTGTATACATACCCTACGTACCATCTTTCCAACTCACAACTACGATATAAAAAGGAAGCGTCTGTTTTTTCATTGGGTGCTGGCGAATAAATCTGATTCTTAGTTTAGTAATCGAATAAAGTGTCGAATAAAGCGACCTAAAAGTCGCTATCAAAGATATAAAAAACACTGTTATTTCGATTACTAAATGACGCCAATTTCATTTAGTTATCGAAGGACAATGACAACCCGATAGTCTTAGTACTCTTATGATTCATCAACGATGTCCATTCCCATAAGTCACTGTCTAAATTACGAGTCTAAATTCGAAACTCGCAGCTACGATATAAAAGGACACGTCTGTTTTTTCACTGGGAGCAACCTGGTACATGGATTAAATCTTATTCTTAGTTTAAAAATCGAATACTGTTGCACTCATTTCTTATCGGAATCCCACAGAGCTGTCAAACGATTTCGACTATCTCGATCAATGGTAGGAAGTGACGCCAAATTCGAACAACGTATCTGTTAGAGACATAATCCGCTCTGCGTTGGAGACTACAGCCAAGGGGAATGCTTATTTTATAATCGTCCATTTCGAATATTTCGTTAGAACTTTCTTTTTTCCGCTCAAAACGAAACGCGTTTCTATTGTTTCCCTCTTTGATTTCTTTTTCGTCTGGTGCGCACACACGTGTATTTGAATGGAAAATCTCACCGATGGACAAGAATGGACGAGATCATACGCCTATTCCATCGCTATCGTTCCTACCGTACGTTGATTGCATTTTATTTTGGTTTCCCGTACCTTTCTCCCTTAATCCCTTTTTTCCGGCAAGCCTTTTTTCATAACAGCTAGCTCCGCGCGTTGCGAAGCAGCCTCCATATTCCGCAACACGCAAATTAATCATTCGTCCGTCCGTCCGTCCATCGTGCGTATCCATCGATCGATCATTCTCCTTCCGCTGGTCGTCGCGGTGGCCGCGTGCGGTTCGCCTTTCTGGTAACGTGACGTAATCAAGAACGAGCTGTTCTCGCGTTTTAAAGTGCTAGAGGCAAAGCTAGTTCCTACCCCATACCCAGTGAAAATTACTGTTTTTCATTAAATAGCTGTAGCTACGTGTGCTGTCGGCAATGATTAATTTTTTGTTTAAGTTGTTTTGAAATGTGAACATTAACCATTAGAGTCCAGTCACTGGTTGCTATTTTTATTTACACAAGTACGTCTTATGCCTTTTAGTGCCACAGAGAAAGTCAGTACCTAGCTAAATTTAGTAGAAATAATTGTTTCATTTCAATAGCTTTAGCTACGTACTTTGTCGCCACTGATAGATATTTCTTGCGTTATTATGAAGTGCAACCATAGATTTTTACATATAACATTCCTTTTTATCGTTTATAGTTCTCAAATTATAACGCAAGAAAAAGATCGTCGTCGACACTAGAAGGGTTAAACAATAATTAAATATTTCACCAAACGGTTGTCTAACTTTTCGTGGAACAACTTATACATTCAACATTCCGTTCAATCGCTTACGGTTCTTAATAACGCAACGTATATCATCATCGCCATTTCTGGTAAGTTTTTCAAACAACAACATATCGTTGTTCGCCCTATAAGGGTTAATTTAACGCGTGACTTGACCGCTGTACTCAATTTCGTGCACCGACAGCTCCGCTCGATAGGAATCCTCGCGAATCGTCGCCGATGGACGCGACGACCTCTGTTTGCGGTTGCTCGACGTGCCATCACGGATGTAATATCCGATTATTCTCGACGCGATACGATTTAGCTTCGCTGCCGCGTAACGTCCTTCCATCTTCGAGCGAGGACATAACCCACGTCTTACGAGTTTTCCTTACGGATTGCGCGTCGCGCTCCTTCGCATGGAAAGCGTGCCTTTCTCGAGCTCAGAATGCTAACTCGAGCCTTTTTTACGATTCTCTCTCGCTCGTGTATGGTAATTCCATTTTCGCGTCGCGGAGAGACGAGACAAGATCCAAACTTAGTCGAAGCATCTGTCACGTCAAACTTATCAAGGGTTAAAATAATCATAAAATATTATATGTTATAATAATCAAATAAACTAATTGAACTTTATTGGAAAAGAATTAACTTTGAAAATAGTCGGTAATGTACAGTAGTAATGATTTGTACAATACTGGACTGTCGAGTGACACATTGTCTTATATTTGATATGCTAGACGATAGAGGACGACGTGGTGTCTGCTACAGCCCTTCGGAAGCACGGAGCTAGTATTTTCCGAATCATAGGTTTTCATTTTGGAAAAGTGATAGTTCTTAACGGTGTCATCACACATGCTACTATCTTGATGTGTTTAAGGTCGTAAATAGAGAACTATACTTAAAATAAAACATTTTATCTACTTTACTTTTTTCTCTTGCGTCATGCCAAACATGTCACTGATTAATGTAACGAGGCGATTCGAGTATTATTAGGTCGGCAAAGATGAAATTTGTAGAAATGTGTAGTTTTTCTACAAATTTCATCTATGACGACCCAATAATAATCTCATTCATCGTTGATAAAAATTTATTGGAAGAAATAAACATTAAAAATTATCAGACTTTCACTGTACTGACGACTTGCACAATAATAGATTGCCAAGTGACACATTGTTTTATATTTGATATGCTAGGATGATAAAGGACGACGTGGTGTCCGATATAGCACTTGGAAAGTACGGAGTTGGTTTTTCTCGAATTATAGATTAGTCACGAATTCCTGACTCGTTTATTATTGTGCTACCATTTTTTAAAAGTCAAAGTACTTATTGATGTTGTGACACAGACTATGAGGTGGATGTGAAGGTCATTAAGAAAGAAGTATACCTAAAGTGGAATATTTATAACGGTTTTCACTAACAAAAATTTATTGTAAGAAATAAACCCTGAAAGTTATCAGACTTTTATCGTAATGACAATTTGTACAATAATGGCGAGCAACTCATTGCTATATATATGTAAGGAAAGTGGACTTTCCTCAGGTTAGGTTAGGTAGGCCAGGGCTTATTGGAAAGCTC
>JAITYT010000186.1:119542-134899 GCA_025433975.1 Liostenogaster flavolineata
GGATAGACTAAGGTAACGAAGGATGGCGTGATGTCCTACCGACTCTTTAGAAGCGCGAAGTTCGTCTTTCTCAATTGATTGGTTAGGCATACATTTTTGATTCATCCTGTCAAACCTTTTGGAAAATTTGAAAAAGAGAAGCTTTTATTGGCATCGTCACACTCGTCGAATGTTCAAAGGGACGTTTGGAACCTCGTCGTAAAGTGGATCGTAAGATCCTGTTACCTTTCGATCGATCCTTTCACCCAAGATTTCAATCTTGGATGAAGTGCATTCGTTCCCAGGGGTAACTCTAAGAACCTAGAAGAATTTCGAACGAAAGCAATATTGATTTGGTGCCTCTGATTACGTCGGTTTAGGACATAAACGTTGGCGCTTTTCAGAATAGAAGCAGCGTGTCTGCTCGTTGCAAATCGGATAGTTAATCTCGCTTCTAATGTTACAGTGTGGTTGATACGACTGATTTAATACTCGGCATTTCTGCGTTGCATCGCCATTCTCGCTTTTAAATTTCATCTCGTTGGATTAAGTGACACCGTGGGCAAACAAAATATTACGCTGGAAAGCGAATTAATCCGCCGACGAAATCTCACATCTCGCATCGTTATGTTCACTTTTTATTTTATTGCAGTGTGGATATTATCCGTGATGGTAGAATTAAGGAAATAATTCTTCTTTGATATTTTATTTTATTTTAAGGGACCTAAGCGACTGAATCGTCAGGAGGTCTGAAGACGACTGATTCGTGTAGCTCCGCTAAGTATCGAGAAACTATTTTGTCGCTGATCGTTGAACATGACAAAGTGGAATACATTTTCTTCGTCGTATTTTAAAGTCAAAAAGTTCTAATTTTTCTTCGATAATAGAGGAATTTTTCGTGAGGAGAATAGTAAGGTGTTACGTCTCGCCCGATCGTTTCTTTCCATACCATCAAATACATACGATAATTCAGCCATATTTATCAGATCAAAATGCTGTTCATTTGAATAATTTATATAGAATAGTTATTCGTTATTAACCAATATTATTTAAATTACCGTTATACAACGTACGAAATAATCGTTATTAGATGTAGAACCTTTTGTTGTAAATTAAATAATACGTTGCTGTCGATCATTCGATAATCGATTATATTGAATATCCAATCATCGTGAATTATATTTGCGTGAATCGATGTTTGTTTCATATAATTGACAAAAAGCGAGATACTAAATTATTTAGTAAGAAATTGATCGAATAATAGATAGTTACGTAATACGCATTTATTCGATGTACTTGACGAGACGAAGGAGATATTTGGTATTGTATCTAACGTTATTAATTTCTGAAACGTTAAAAGCCTTGTTTCACATCTTTAGAAGCAAAAAATTGCATTTTTAAGCACAATTTATTCGAAACTTTCGTTTTGGTACGTGATAAATGCTTGCTTTTCTCTCGTTTTCGTCTGGTTCTTTCGATGTCACTTCTTTCAAACAATTTTTTTCTCATTTTTTTGTTACGATAAAATGAATTCCTCCCCTCGAAATGATTAAAATCATATAGACGATCGAAACATACATATTCATCATCGCGATGCACTCCGTAGGTAAAGATGCGTGACCCGAAAGTCCAGATAAAAATTTTAGGTCGGTAGGGCAAGAGGTTCTTCAGTCCTTGTAGTTAGAGTCGAGTGTCTTTCGACAGGTATCGTTGCCTTCGTTTCCAGGTGTCGTCGTCCGAGGTTTCCTCTCCTTTCTTTTTTGAATTTACTCTAAACTCCGGTCGCACAGCAACCAATTAAAATTGATCTTGAGGTTAATTATTAATCACGAAACACTCTATTTAAACACCAATCGCGACGCAGTCGTTGATGCATGATCAGCGTTTTATGTCTTTCCCATTTGATTATATTTCTTTCGCCAGGAATCGTTGTCTTCTTTTCAAGGTTTCTTTAAACCCTGCAACCAATTAAAATTGAATTTGAGATTAATCATTAATCATAAAACACTATTTAATTACGAATAACAATTTAATCACGAAAGACTGTATTTAAACACCAATCGCGACGCAGTCGTTGTTGCGTGATCAACGTGGTTTATCCCTTCCATTTGGTCGTATTTCCTTTGAAAGCGAATAAACGAGTCGTTTTTCCGCCAACAATTTTTTTCTACGTACAAACGCCTCTCTGCGTGTTATCGTAGTACACGGACGTGTAAACAATGGAAAAATACACATGGAGAATCGAAACGATCTAGAACGCAAGAAAGAAACGTCACGAAAATAACACTCGAAGAAGAAAGTTAACGAAAGAACGTTTTGTAGACAAAGTATAAGATATAAATCATATTGAAGCGAAACAACGGAAAGGAAGGAAGCCTCGTAATATTATACGCGTACACAATTTCGCCTCTCGTACCTCGGACGTTTTTCTGATATTTTTATATCGGAGTGGAATATCGGCCTTTCCATTCCTCGGGAACATATCCGTGGCTTCCATAATGCGTACAATTCAATAGAACCAAGTAAGAGATGCGTTTTTAAAGGAATACTTCGTAAGATGTTTTCCACCGGACGATGGAAAAGAATCGTATGAAAAATGAGTTTGTGCCACTTTATTCGCTTTAATTATAATACGTAAGGTTCCGATAGCTCCTCGCTCGAAGAAAAGTATCTCTTAAACTCAACTTAAATTCATGCAGCAAATCGTTTAATCGACGTAATATTTCCCTTTCGAGTCGCGTTCTACTTTCTCTCATTTCTTTCGAGACACAATCCTTCGGTCGACGTCCGTTCGCTTACCTGTACCTTTTCACGTAACCTACTTGCAACGAACAAATGGCGCATTTAAAATTTCTTTAAAAAAAAAAGGAAAGATCGAATGATGCGGCAAAATAAATACAAAACGAACCATCTACGGAATTGTCGACGCGCACGCGCTTACGAATTTCACGAGAAATCCTGCTGGAATTTTTTACATTTTTGATCGATTCATTTATTAAATTTTAAAAGAGCTCGGTGCATTCGAATTAATCGAGATAATCTCACTCGTGACGCGCATTCATTTTTCACGCATGCATATGTAAATATACGATATATTTTTCATTTTGTTCGATGATATTTCGCGATCCTTCCGACAACTTCACTATTCGTAAACGTGACGAACACTAACAAAAGTTATAAAATAAACAACGTCATTTATCGAGGAAAATATAACATACTTTCTTGTCAGTCTAATACAAGGAAAGACACTTACGTGATCGAGCACCTGCGATTACGTAGCAAGTAAAAAATGTTGAAGAGAAGTCGAAAATATTTTCGATTTAATAACATCGTTGATTCCAGTTTACTCGATCGGCAAAAGTAAAACTCGACGTTTTCGAATTAGATGAAATAATCTCACTCGCGATGCGCATCCATTTTTCTCGCATGCATATGTAAATAATTAAACATATATGTATTCGCGTATGCACGTTTTAAACCGCGCTACACTCCCTTAAGTTTTCTCAGGAGCACATTCGACCCGCAGTTTCTCGGTGGAGGCAAAGTCGTATTTTCCGAGCGCGGTATCCGCAGTCTCGTTGCGTTTTGAGGACGGCATTCGGTATGCAAGTCGCGTACTCGGAGAATAAACCAGCCAGGCTGATTCTTTCGCTACGATATGCGACCGCCCTGATGAGACGGCGCCTGCATAAATCATACAGATCGAGCAATAAACTGATCTTAGCTTAATGCGTTTCGCAACATCGACGCTTCGTCGAACCTCCAGTGGATCGTAGCTAATCGTCGCGTGTCTCCTCGTGTCCCTCGCGAGTCGCTTGCCATCCAATCCTTTGGTCTCGTTCTCCAGCAAAAGAATATAGGATTCTTCGATAAAAAAAAGTCGAGTTGAACCGCACGAGTCGAAGCACGCGAGTTAAATTATTTTTCTAATGCGATTCTTCCTTCTCTTTCACCTTCAACATTAAATCGCTGATTAATGCTATTTGCACGACGCGCGAGTGCATCGATCAGAAAGCGTTTCGTCGACAGAAATTACACCGTTTGTGAATTATAAATAGATAAGGCTGATTCTTTCGTTAGGATATACGACCACACTGATGAGATGGCGCCTACATAAGTCATATAGATCGAGCAATAAACTGAGTTTTGCAACAATGACTTTTCGTCAAAGCTCGATTGCATCGTGGCTCTCGTCGTGTCGTGCCACTCACCAATCGCTTACACCCATTCGTTTGCTATCGTTCTTTTGCGATCGATCGTAAGAGTGCAAGAGTACAGGATTGCGCGATAAGAGGAGCAGAGTCGAAACAAAGTCAAGCAAATTAAATTTTTTTTTCAATGAGGTTCTCCCATTTTTGCGCTGTTTTAACATTAAATCGCTTACCAATGCAAATTGCGGGACGCTTGAGTACTCCGACCAGAAAGACATTTCGTCGTCTGAAATTACACCACGTTTGTACGTTATAAAGAGATAGAGCTAGTAAAATAGGAAAAATATAGGGTACTTGAAAAGTTGTAACTCGTAGTTTTATGAAAAACATTATTTTCAATTTTACGGGCTTGCAAGAAAATTACAGGCAGATAAGGATATTCTTGGTGCGTTTTCTTTAACATATTGCTATTTTTCTCGAAAGACGTTATAGCGCGTAGCACATCTTCCAAGCTCGTATCTCAAACTATAAATTTAGTAACGTCATCCTTTCTTATTACCGCATAGTAACCGAAGATTCCAGGTACCGTATTATATAAACTGCACTCTGCGACGATAATAAAGGAAAATTGCTTGATATTACGTATTTCGTGTTTCCATAATTTCGAAGCACAACTATTGAATAACGAAAACGCTTCGATATATTTAATCGCTGAAACGGCGAAATATAAATCGCACTCCGAAAATAGAAGAACGTCAGCGATTTAGATTAAAATTCCAATTATCCGGATATTCGTATCAGCCAAGCCAATTTTAATTTTGATCAAAGAATTGCTATTTACTTGCGATCGTTCCACCGCTTATTTATTTATCGATCGTCATTTTATTTAGCGGAAGCACTTAGTAAGAAATAATTATCGATTTCCAATATTTCATAGCAGGAAATCGTCGTTAATAAATCAGAATATCGTAACGAAATAACGCGATGTTGTTTATGATAAATTATGCGACAAGCGACGACAAATGTCGTAAATCGAACCTTGACTTAAGAAAATATAAAATATCAAGTTCATTTTGGAGCACGTCACTCTTGTCTCCCATTTCGATTTTCTAATAGAAAACTAATCATTTGTTTAAAAAAAATAGTTGAACATATTTTATCCAATGTAATTGCCATCGTTTGCTATTACTTTTCCTCTTTTTTTTAGTAACTCGTGAATGTATTAAACCATGTCTCATAAGTCTCTTGAGACAAAACACGTTCCTCATAAGCTTCTTAAATCAAGCGATGAATCTCGACAACAGTCTTCTTTGAGAATTAAAGAACAAGAGCGACGCATGCCTCAAACGATCCAAATCCGTGGGTGCTCAAATGCTCTAGATTTTAAAGATGGCTGCCAATACTTCGAAATGCAATAGCTGTCTGTATTTGTAAGTAATGCCAACCCATTGGAAGATCGAAGTTTCATTCCAACTCGCCTATTATTTAACGATCCACTGGACGATCCGCATCTCGAAAACGCGATAGCGTAGCGTTTAATCCTTCGCCTACCTTTCCGGTCTTTAATAGCCTGAATTTAACATACCGTTTGCTCCGGCCGGGTTAAAGAGGCCAGGTCGAGAATTAGATAGCGCGACAACGAAAATGAATCGCACGGTCGAGACCAATTTCGGATAATTACCGTTAGAATTGTAGAGCTCGTAACCGATTGGTTTGAAGGTATTTTTCGTGGGCGGATGATAGAAAGGACAAAAGGCGAACTTAAAGAGAATGGAAAGCTAGAGAAACTAAGGGAATTGGAAAAAAGAAGGCGAGGGAGGTCGCAGCTGCCCTTTCTCGATGAAGCTGTCGACCCTCTTTTGTTTTTGATCGTTGCAGCGAAATGAGATTCGAAACGTTCCAAGATCGATGATAGCCAAAGCAACGTATAGCAAAGGCTACGGCGGCGGTTACGTACGTTTCCAATAAAAATCGAATCGATAATGAAAGTCACTCGGTGTTCTTCTCTCTTCCTCGAGTCGCGGATTTTCTCTACTTCCTCTTCGACTCCGCCTCTACTCTTCCTTTTTCAAGTCGTCGAGTCCTTGCGTACACCGACCAAGTTCCCCCGTTGATGAAAGCGGTGGGTTGTGCGAACGAATTTTACTCGAATCATTCAATTAAGCGTGTATACCGAACGTCGGGCGAGGAGGCAGCCTTCAAATTAGTTAAATTAACAATTATTAATCGAAGCGACTCGTAAGTTAATTTAAAGATCGTCTAATTGCAAAACTTCTATAATAGAATTTGTATCGGAAAAGAACTTGTTCCTCCAGCTTCTTCGAAGAGTTTTCAACAAGGAGATCGAATCACGGAAATTCCGAACAGTCAGGCGAAAGTACAACATTCCATTAAATTCGCCTTTGTTTTTACTTTTCGATCGTTCGATCTTTCGTTTAACGAAGATCCGCTTGAATAAACGATGCATTTTTTCGTTCGACTTTGAGCTAAGTTCATCCGTACGAACGATCGAATGCATAATTCATCGGCTGATTACTGTAGAAGGTGCAACTTTCTTGGAATGACAAAAAGTAGCAGACGTAACAAATTAATAAACGATTTTGCCTTGCTACTCATCGTAGGAAAATTTAGCGACGTTTCGTCGAGAAAACCATTTTACCCCAAACTGACCATTACTTTCACCCTAAACGTTTGCAGATCGAACAAAATACGTGTCAAATATTTGTATAAAAACAACATCAAACGTCAATTCCATTAAAATCGGCAAACGAATCAAGTAGAGATGAATGTTGGCGTCTGTGTAGCACTTTTCCCTGATACGTACCAAAGCTGCACTCGCGACGTCAAACGCGAACGTCGTGTTTGGTCTAATTAATAATAACTCGTCTATCCTGTGAACTGTCTTAAGCACAAAATAATCATAGGAGCGAGGAATCTCTGGGATTCAAAACAAAGGTCCTTCGTAAACGAAGATTTACGACCAGGAAAAGGTCCGAGAGTATTCCGGAGATGTTGTCGTTACGCGCGTGTGGGGATGCAACGATTAAATCGCCAGCGATATCAACTTTCTACCGCAAGTTGAGTGGCATCGTAGAACCTGCGACGATGCCAATAATAATATCTTCTCTACAATATTGTCCAAAAGACACGACAGGATTAATCAGGCATGCGTAACTGACCGATCGGATAATAAACACATTAATTAATAAAAAAATATATAGCATTGTTATATTATACAGTAAAATTAGATGATAGTAGGTATAATGGTACGGTACTGGTAGAACTGGATTGTATAAATTATCTTGTATTTAATACTACGTGTGAACTCTATATATACGCGAAGAGTTGATTAATAATGATGAAAATTAAATTGTCCAGCAAACATTAATTAATGTATGGAAAATGTACTGGATTCTTTTAACTCAAAAATGACAGAACTTTCAGTAAATCTTAAATAAACCTCAACTTTATCTTAGTTTAGAATGCTTGAATAAATTGTATAAATAAGATGTACAGAAAAGTTCTATCAAAAATGTCATTTCAAGTTTCAACATTGACTATTACGACCATCGCATTTCTAGGTATACGCTCTAAATATAGGTATACACGAAAAGGTGGTTAGTAACGATGAAAATTACCTCCAGTAAATATTAATTAATAAATCGGAAAAGGTATTATTAAGTTGATTCATAAATAACTTCCGTTTCTTTATCAGACATTTATTTTGCTATCATTAAATAGCAAAATTATATTAATAGAAACAATAGATTGTACCAAAATACATCGGAAGTTATTTATGACTCGATCTAATACCTTCTTTTAATTTAAAAACTGATAGAATTTTCCGGTAGACCTAATAATAAGTTTCTACTGGCGCTCGACCACATATCTCACTTTTATCTATAAATATTCATATCGGATCGATCGTAGAAATGTTTGGAATAGCCGACACGCGCATGCATGCATATATGCGTAAGTATCATACGTACGAATAGTACAACAAAGCTTCGCGAATATTGAAAGCTACGAAGATCGAACTATCGCCGAATAGCCGGCGTATCTCTGACTTAGCACCGCCAATTTTTCTCTGTGGATGGCATACACGAACGAATGAACGAAGAAACGAATGAACAAATTAACGAATAAACCAATGAACGTATTTTTGATGTGAAAAACCGTGCGTTCTCCATGGGCAGCCGATCGATACTCCGACGCCAATCTCATAATCTTTCGTAAAAACTTTCCTAACTGTTATTCTCGTCCCAGCGATTCACTTCCTTTCTCTATTTGCGTTGCATTCGCACGTCGACCGTCGCGACCACGCGTGACCACGGATTGTTTCGTTTACGAGTGTGATCATCGAAGACCGGATTCTGTCCCGAATGTTTCAATTAAGCTGCCAAGGAAGTAATTTCTGTTTTAAAATTCGAAAAAAAACTCAATTTTTCTTTTACAATGAAAGAACTTAAATCAATGATATATTATCCGTTATGTTCGATGATCTATTATTATAGCATTTTTCTGACAATTTTGTGATTCGTAATCGTAACACTGACGGAAGTCATTCAAGACGAAAAAAAAAACAATGATGGATATTTTAGAAAATCGAAATTACTTCCGTGCCAGCCTGATATCAGGAGAATTAGAAAGTAACGTCTTATTTGTATCGACGTTTGTTTAATATTAATCAGTTGATAGCGTATCCCAAACTTGTACAAGATATCGATTAACATCAAGGGAATAACAGATCATTGGCATCACACAAGTTCCCGATCTAAATATAATGCCCGGTAATGCAAAATAAAGCTTATACGTTCCTTTGATATCTTTAGAGTGTCAGCTATCTCTTGCATTTTCACTTTACGATTTGTCAAAACAATTTCGTGGACTTTTTGATGTTTTCTAATGTAACCACCTCTTTTGGGCGACTAGAGAGTTGATTTTTCTTATTATATCATAAAATTATTTTATTTGAATTGAGGAAAAAATATAACATCACTATCCGGTCACCATAATAATTGTAAGAATTGTAAGAACATTGTCAGCTAACGAATTTTCAAATTTAATGGCTAATTGGAGAAGCATTAAGATATTAGAAAAGTTAGTATCGTATTGAGTCATACATGTGAATTTAGAGTGGTGGTCGATGTGTTAAAAATTAACGGGAGCACGATGGACAAAAAGTTATCGAGCGAACGAGCACGGGAAGAGTAGAAACATTTGACAATAGAGAGATCATGGAGAAACGAGAAAATGGATACGGTCAACGCGAGCAGTACGCCGAGAATATTGTAGTAAAAATGTAGTGAAAATGGCGAGAAGTAGCGAGGTCGTCGGTAACTGTTGGAAAATAGTAAAAATAACCGGTGAAGTGACTATGTAGCCAGAGCATATAGAAGAGATAAAAATCTAGAGTTCTGCGACGCGCGGTGTATTATTGTAAATTGTCTCGAATAACGCGAGTTACACTTTCGCACGTTTTCAGAGTCCGAGAAATTCGATCAACGATTCGAATGGTTCGAGAATCGTAGAGAAAGCCACGTTTCTGCCTCGGCACGATAGTAAAACTATTCCATGAAAATTATAATGAAAGCGAAGAAGAAACAAGATCTAGATGCCTCTTAGTCTAGAACGACGTCAGATCAAACTTGTGGTTTCTCGATACTGGAAGTCGCACTCGAATTAATCGATCAAAATCATTGCACATTATTGTAAATTGTTGTGACTCCGTTGAACAAAATTTTTTTTATTTCGAATCGGTCGAAAGCGCCTGGAATAACGCGAATTACGCTTTCGCACGTTTCCAGAATTGAAAAAATTCGGTCAACGTTTCGAGTGATTCGAAAATCGTGGAGAATGGCATGTTTTCACCTCCATATGATAGCAAAGCTATTCCATGAAAATTAAAATAAACGTGGAGAAGAAACAAAGGTCCAGATGCCTCTTTGTCTAGAACAATATGAAAACTATCGAGAGACTCGAAGTCGTACTCCAATTAACCGAGGTAATTCGTGGTGTATTATTGTAAATTATCACCACTTCGTTGAACGCAGATCGAAGGTTATCAGCATTTACTTTAATTCGTCGAAAAACTACGACATTTCTTCCCAATCCGTATCATATATTATTTCTTCTCCTAGAACGACGTCAAAACAATGTTGTAGTTGTTCGATACTCGAGGTCGCACTCGAATTAACCGGTCTAATTCGTTTCAGCGTACGCTTGCGTTCGTGCTTAGCTCGAATTTTCTTAAGTTCCTGGCTATCGATGGCCGGAAGGATTAATTGGTGGTGGCTGGTCTTCGGAAGTTTCAGCCGGATCGATACATATTTGTAGTCGCGCTCCGATCAACCGGCAATGTAATCGAATGAATGGATCGCCGAGTAAGTTGGACTGGCCGCTGGGTGTCCGTTTGGCGTCGAGATTAGCACGAGTTTGTAGTTTGAATGCGACTTCGCTTGGATCGGTGATGCGCGATCGTTATCGAATTAAATGGATTCAATTACGAACATCTCGATCAGGAAGGACGAGGGCGGTCATACCGGTTATCCTTCGATCGATGGCATACCTGTTCGCTCCATCGCGTCTATAACTCCTCTTAAGGATGAATATCGATTTATCTCCATGAAAGACGGAAAGCCTCGTGGAACTAGCGTTACAAGGTATTCTCTACTACCCCGTGATCATGTAATTAATTAATTAAAATAGTTATCCAAATCGTAGAGAGACAATTGTATTATTGGACACTTTCAAGAATTAGACTTTCGATTACGATTATTATCTTTGTTCTTTAAACGTAAGGCGATACTCGTAGCAATCGTGCCATTTTCTTCTAAAATAAGAAGCAAGGAGGATACCAGTTTTAAAATAAATAACTAATTATAACTAAAAAATTATTATAGAATAGAATAACTGATAAATAGTGGATAATGGGATAAACAAGAGGAAACAAAACGCTTTTTTCGAATTTTTTAAACTGATTCTTCGGAAATAGTTGATATCCTGTTACATTAAACGTATTATTAAATTACACTATGTATTGAATTATACTATACAATTAAATGTACATATTTTGTAGTCAGCGAGCTCTTGGCTGAGCTTGCAACTGTTAAATAAGAAAAATAAAAACTTACCAGTGTTACGATTACGATTGATAAAGTCGCCAGAAAGATGCTTAAAGATGTCATCGAACGAAATAGAAAACATATTATTGATTAAATGATCAAAGTTCGTTCTTTTTAAAAGAAAATTGACTTTCTCCCATGCCTGATAAAAAAATCGAAATCGCTTTCTTGTCGATCCAATAACGATCACTAATCAAAAATTTCGTCTCGTTGCTCGGAATAAATATCAAGTCGAGTCATAAATAACTTTCGTTTTTTCATCAGACATTCGCTCTTATTAAATAACAATTCTACCCATCCGAATTGGAAGTTTTAAGTGGAAAATCATTCGTGCGAGAATCGAATAAAAATCGAATTCCACGCGTCGATCGATCACTAACGGAAGAATCTTGGTCTGATTACAGGCGCGACAGGCTGGAAGGATCAAACTATCAACGTGCCGCCGATGGTGAGATCGGGGGATACGGTGATATTGACTTGCACCTACGATCTGGAGGGCTCCCTTCTGTACTCCGTGCAATGGTTCCTAAACGGGGTGGAGTTCTACCGTTATAAATTGAAGCAAGAGCCACCCTATTGTATCTACGACAACTTTGGGATATACGTGAACGTAAGCGGCGTGTTCTCACCCTGGTAGCTCCCACTCGATAACGGAACGCTTAAGCGACACGCTGCCGCGTCGCTTTTAACGAGCCACTTTAAGCAGTCTCTCTCCCCCACTTTCCCGCCGACCCGTGAGTCTCGTTAAATTAGAAGATCTTCGTTAGCGGCGATCGTTACTCGGCGCAAGATACACTTTGATCGGCTTCTTAAGGACGCGAGAAAAAGATTAATTATCTGGAGGTTCGTGGGACCCACCGGAGAAGTGCGAACGATGCTGGTGGGTGCGAGAGAAGCTAAGAGTACGGCTGAAATTAACGGTTAGAGGGAAGCTCTTCTTTGCTTGCGCGAAACATCGTGTTTCTCCTTTTTATCTTTTTTTTCCTATGTTTTGTCGTTTTTACCAGTCAAGGCGATGTCGAAAGCCTTGATAACGTCATTCTATAGTACATCGCGCGATCGTTTTTACGTAGAATGGTTTTGAGACTTTTGTTAAGGAGGGAAGACGTCTGGTTCATCGATGACACGTTATTGTAAGAACGATTGCACTCAACTCTCAATTTATTTAAATTTTACATGATTATTTAAAATAAAATCTTTGATTGATTTACTCTCCTCAGAATTTGAGCCAGTCCGTCTCAGTAAACAGAAAATTTAGAAAATTCTCTACGTTCGTCGATCTCAAGAAAAGTTTCAATGTGATAAAATAATCGATCACTCGAACAAATCAGAATACGTCTTCCAAATTTTCCTTCATTTTTCTAATACCGCTCTAACAACAGCGAAAAGAAATGGACGATCGATTTCCAAAAGAGGCAAAAGTTGCCAATGTGCAACGTTGGACAATTGTATTAATCCGCATTTATTCCGAGATTCAACCAGAAATTTTTCGATCCAGATTCGTTCAAAAGTGGCGAAAATATTCGTCGCGGTCGGAAAGCCCTTCGAAAGGGTCGATAATCTTTTCTCGTGGAAGAACGTATTACACAGGTGGAACGTCCTTTAACGTGACTCTCGCGAGCGACGAACACGAAAGCGGAAAGAATAAAAGTGAAAAAGAAGATGAAGAAGAAAATGTCGAACGAATTCGAAGGGAAAAAATTCTCGCCTGTCGAGGAAGTCGATCGTAAAGACGGACGTTCGACTATCACGGGGGAAAATCGCGTCGCTTCGACGGGTCACTCGCATCCAGAGAGATTAATCTTCCCGGGTGCGGGACTCACGGTGGAATATCACGATGGAAGCGCCGCGAATCTCGGAAATGCGGTTTCTGGCGTTACGGAACGACCGCGACGTAATGCAAATTAAATGGGCGGTAGTTAAGCGAGGCATGCTTTAATTCATTGCCGGTACTAATAATAAATGCGGAAGACAACGGTAGGGCCGAGCACAATGTCGCTCGCCTCATAGCGAGCTTCCTTTATCGCCGGCCGAAACGCTTTCACCGTCTTACATTCAATTTGCATGGCACGAACGAAACGAACTATCGTCGCTAATTTCCTCCCTTCTTTCTTTGTCTCGTCTTCTTCTTTTTTTCTCTTCTTTTTGCTTTATTTTCATAACCGAAGGCTCCTTATTCGAAGTGAAAGCGGATGGACTTCTGTTAGCGTACAGTGCAAGACGCGCTTCGTATTGTGAGTTTCTTTCCTCATATCGCGCCAATGCTGCGATTAAATGACGGATAACCGGGAAAATAGGAGTCTGGGGAAAGAACGAGGCTTTCGAAGATTTTCGTGTAAATGCAAAAGATATTATGGGGATGTAAAAGTCAACCCTTTGCACTGGAGAGGTGACTCTCACTCACCACTTTGTTTAGCGCGGAAATTCGATGCGCGGCGATAACAATTTATGTTTAGTTTCTTTGAAGTGGGTTCCTAAGCTCTTTTTATATAATCCTATATAATATAATAAATAAGAATACACCATATTATTGCGATACCTGTCCCGACCAGCCGGGTTTCATACCATACGAAGCAAAATTACAAAGACTAACGTTTAAGAAATAATCTTCGTAAAGGTGTAAAGATACATAAAATGTTAAAATACAAAAGTTGTAAACGTTAGTTTGTGTGTGTAATCACTTCAGGTTAGAGGTAAGAAATTCACCAAAAACGATACAAAACAAGGGTTAAGAGTCCTTTAGAATGATGGGTTGCACCCGATAACTACTCTAACGACACGCGTTCGGTCATTTTCTGACCTACTGACAGTTCAGTCGAATTAAACGCAGTACAAAACCATAGAGGTGATATTCATTTGACTCTTGTATCAAGATTGGTACCAAGTTGTCGCGTTCAACGATAAGGTCGAGCCCCGATACCTAGACAATCCATAGGAGTCAGTTATCAGTCGCTCAGGCCAATTCGAATTAACATAACAACGAGACAATATTTATTTGACCCTGATAGTATTAACTAGAGCTATTAGGGTCAAATAGGTGTGGTAGTAGAAACGGTGAAGACGTTGTGCAGGAAAGACTTAGCACAGGAATGTGATAAACGAAATTGTATTCCTTGCCTATATTTTAAATGAATTCATCTTATCGATTATTACGAATTGTCTAGCTCGATATCTAACTTTTAGAGGAAAGATTCTATCCTTATTCCTTAATCACTTAAATAACTCTATATTTCTATACTATACATACTTCTATCGGCCAAATCCTAATCAGGAATCATCAAAAAACTAAACAGGCGCGATCAATTCCGAAAATCTGCAGATGTCCACCCGCCATCTATCCTCTCTCTCGCTCTGTTTCTCTCTTCGTTCAAAAAAAAAGATCTCGTTTCTTAACACGACCGCGCCTCTCATCTCGAAAAGACTCCTAGGATCGGCAAGAATTTATCGAACGCTTCATTAACGATCGAGCTAGGAACGGGATCGTTCGAAGGCAGGTAGGATTCTCCTCCGGGCCGAATTTAACGAAACTCGGCGATTAGCGATCGTTCGTGCTCTCACAAACGCTTCGAACGAGGAAGAGGGACGTAAAACCTTATTGGCGCAGGTTCTTGCCGTCGTGCTCGATTTATATCCGCGCGCATCCGCGAGGCAAATACGCGAGGCGCCTTTTTGCGCGCGTTAAGCCCGTCGAGAACGTTGATAAATACGCGCGATTTGCGCGGGAGACGCGCGCGGCCTTTCGGGCCGCTTAAATCGACCGTAAAATTAGTCCGTTATTATTAGAGTGGTAATAGAGGCGGCATTATCGCTAGACTCGCGAGCGCATCGGAGCCAAGATGATCGATCGCCCGTAATCCGCGATGGGTAATTAAACGTCTCCGCTGGCAAAAACGGATAATTGCCGCTGGTAATGGAAGAACGCGCACGGAGGATGGATTTCGCCGCGCGTGCGACGACGACTAGAGGATCAATCGTCTCTTTAAACGAATCTATCGAGAAATTCGAGTCTGTAGTACTCGACTTTAGTCGAGGGACACTATTTATATTTGGGGAATAGGAAAAAACACAAATAGTTAAGCTGCGAATATATTTTTATTGTTTTT
>JAITYT010000186.1:154720-172600 GCA_025433975.1 Liostenogaster flavolineata
AGGTCAAGTGTATCGAACTAAAAGGAGACCATATTGAAAAATAAATCGCCACTTTTCCAAAATTTCCGTTTTTCTTTGGGAGGCTAAGTAAGTAATTCGATGGTACAATCTTTGCGCAAGAAGTTCGATTCGACTTTCAAATCGTAGTCGCGGCGTCATTATCGAGTCAGAGAATTATTTGATAATTTGTCATGGATCTGGACAAATTAGTAATTCGAAAATTCGTTCGTTTTGTCGAGTAAAACAACATTGCTTGTGAATTCATGGTGCATCAGCGTAGACGAGCACGTAAATTCGATGCGAGGCGCACATGCACGCGCAACGCAACAGTCATTATCAATATTCGAAATATCATTAAAGGTGACAATATAAATCGCGGTTAATTCAGGGCGTGTCGGAATTCATTGTGACAAATAGCGATCATGGAGAGGTTCGCTAAAAAGGCAAATAAATAATCGAATACGGCGTACAGCCGGAATTTTTAATTATCGTTAGCCAATTCAACACGCGCTGCATTAATTATTTCCGCGCGTAACGACGATGCTGCGAGATTGAAGCGACGATACGATACTCTCTTCACGCGATGCCATAGTTCCCGAAAATGTCGGGCGAAAAATCAGCACATGCTCGCTCGTTTCGAAATATTTCCCATAATTGCGTCTCGTCGACAATTCCTCGAATATTATATTGTATTTAGAATGGCCTTAGCACTCGTACATCTATTCTTACCGTGACTGGTCGATAGAGCTATCCCCAAAGAGTTATATTTTGTACAATCGAACGTGGCTATAAGTTAATTCGGTATTGAATTAAATAACGAATGAAACAATTCGCACAAATCGACATCACGAATTTATTTTCATTCCTCGTTTGTATTGTAAAAATGAAAAGAAAAAATTATTCCATATAAGAAATTCTAGACAAGGTTTAAAAACGGTCGTTGGGAAATTTAGTGTTATTTAGTGTTGGGAAATTTCTTTTCGTGTTCGAAGATCGTTTCAAATTTAACTCGAAATACGCACTTTTCTTACGTGTTAATGTTTTTTTTTTTCAAACGCACACTTTATTGTGAAAGAAACGAAATGTTACAAAGACTAAACAGCCAAATCCATAAAAACAGGACAAAAGTATCTTCAATAAAAACAGACAATTGAATAACGGCTCAACGGCCGATCTTTTACGCGGAGCGCGTTGAAAACGCAACAATTCGTTATCAAAAGTTGCGATACGATATCGAAATTAACCAATTTATCGTGACGTCAATTTATTTGTCATTTAATCTACCGATATTTCACGTATACCGTTTCTTAACTATCTAAAGATCTGTCCCTAAGAAGTTGTATTTTTTACAATCTAACGCGGTTAAGAATTAAAATACGGTATTATTATAAATTAAATAGTAAATGAAACGATTTTTACAATTTGATAGTACAAATTTATTAGTTTTTTTTCCACTCGTTTTCCTTTCTTCGAACGTTGCGATCGTTTCTTATGATACTTCTTCTATCCATTTCTCTTTCCTCGATTGCCGAAAACCAGATACTGTAAGTAGATTCGCATAATTGCTCTTTCGCGATTCAATGGAGTTACACCACGTAATTACGAGTTTTCAGTCCGAAACTTCCAGTCATTTGCAAACGCGAGTACGAATATAAAGGTTCGCAGTTGAGATATCTCCACATGGGTACGGTATCTATCTATATGATATTTACTATATATATTACTTCTACTCGTATTCATGTTTGCACAAAAGTTTTATCATTGCGCAACGGCCTTTACGTATCTTGTATCCGAAGAGAGGCTCTCGCAACACAGAGCTATTAGAACCACGTAACACGAGGCGATCATTGCGCTTTTTCATTCAAACATTTTTACGATTAGAGATACGATAATTGCAGACAATCCTTTTATTCGAAATTCCTAGAAGATGCTTATTTGTAACATGAAAGTAAATGAGAACGAATAAAAAATATTAAATTACCGAACGACGATATTTAAAAAAACAAAGGATAACAAATCATAACAGCGCCGCGAGTATCGGTTATTATCCATTAAATTAAAGCTTGTCCTTTGTGCAAGAAATTGAGTTTTATTTCGATTTAAAAGAATCGAAATTGCTTTCATGCCAAGGCAATGGATCTGAGGGAAGGACGCGTTTTACGTCGAGAGTCGCTCGAAATGTGAAAGTAATGAAATTTTTAAAACGATTTGACGTACTCTACCTCTACGACGGATAAATGCAGTCTTCTAATCTTCTCGAACGCTCGAAATGTGAGAGACGTTTCGTACGCGTGTTGCGTCGTTCTAGGCACGTCTTCGAGCATCTACGTGAGAGGAAACAAGTTACACGCGGAGAATAATGAAAGATATCGAGTTACGCGGTTATTCGCGTTGCCCCTCGAATACTACGACGCGAATGAGGAGCCAGCGAGATCGATCGCGAAACTTGGCCTTTCAATTAAGCGTTTAGGCTCGGCAGCCTCTCATCTCGATCTCATCCCTCGTAACAAATTTACATTAATTACGAACAATCTTGCCTGCACCTTCCATCACCCAACGTCAAGCGTTCGGTTATTGCCAAGGCGAACTACTTTCTGGCCCCAGGTGCATCGAAGCCTCGAAAGTCCCCGAAGTGCTTGGGCCAGCACGAGCGACCTATTGCTCGATAAGGAAGGAGATAGAATCAAACAGGATTCCCACAAAGTACAAATTATAGCAGTGGGTTCTGTTCTTGATATGGGGGCTCAAAGGTTTAGGATCTTTTGTTAGAGCTGTCGCTTAACCCTTTGCCTGCTAAAGGGTTAGGCAAAGCTTTCATAAATCTATTAATATTTACGAAAGGCGTAAATATACGCTCTCACACATCCATCAATATATACAAAAAGATTAAATTTACTCCCTCTGTATTATTCGTTCATTTCTGCATTATTATCTTTATTATCATTACGTTAAAATTTGTCAAAATGAATCTGTTCCTCACCACTACCAATTTTCCATTTTTTTCTTTATATTTAATTACTACCTGTTATTATTAAAGGAATGTATAAATTATGTTAAATTAATTAAAATAGCTTAAAAAGTTACTTCAAATAAATGAAAAATGTATATTTTTAATTTATTCGCAATTATTATTTTTTTAATCCTTAATTTGAGAGCGTCGCAGTCAAAAGGTTAAGTGAGGAAAAGCTGTATACTGCAACAGCGGAAACGCTTGGTCAACACGGACGAAGGAAAGAATCTATTACTCGATAAAGAAGATCGAATCGAACTGAATTCTCACCAAGCATGAATTGTAACAGTGAGTTCTGTTCTTGATGTGGGGGATCAAATGATTAGGACCTCTTGCTAGTGGTGTCGCTTAGGTTAGGAAAAACTGTGTAATTGGTTGTTTTTATTGGTGGTTGAATTTCCACCAAGTACGAATTACAATAGTGGATTCTGTTCTTGATGTGGGAGCTCAAATGATTAACATCTCTTGCTAGACGTGTTACTTAGGTGAGAGGAAGCTTTATAATTAATCGTTTTTGGGGCCACCGTATTGTACGCGTTTAACTGATGCTGACATCAAGGCTTCACATTCCATCTAGAGACGCTGTGTCGCCTTGCAATCGTCGATTACCTTCTTCGTGTACCGCGTGACCATCTCTTCTCTGGAATCTGATAAAATCCGAAATCAGATAAAAGAATGTCTTTCATATTTTCCAGCCAAGACACACCGTGTTGACGCTTCAATGTCTACTCTTTCCCTCACTGTCGACATCGTCAATGCTGAAACGAGTCGAGAATCGATCTCATAATCTCGCCCTTCCTTCACCAAGAATTCTGCGAATTAATCACGACACGACAGAAAAAGGGAGATGATCAGCCTGTTTGCGCTCGGTATAAAATCTCTTCCCGGAAAATTCACAGGGGTGATAATGACCGACCGAGTCGCGTAAAATTCGATCGTGATAACCGAAGCGCTAACGAGAAGCAGGCAACGGAGCTAGAAAGGTCGTCTCATGGGCTACGCAAAAATAAACATTTTACGAGTGGCCATATCCCAGGCAGCAGCTAGCACGTCACCTTCCCCCATCGATTTAAATCAATACGATCGTAAACACGTAAACCATTCTATTCGTCGTACAGGGGAATATGTTCAGTCGCGCGGCCGAATCGCGATTTAACGGAATAATTTGGTTGATTTAACAAATACCGTGGAATAACGATTTATTTGCATAGACGCTTCCCCGTGTAACACCAGTTACCGCGCATACGACTTCGCGTACGCGTAGTCACGTACTTTACGATGAGAGTGTGTGGATGTTGCCCTCGTCTACGACTCCTGCTCACGTACGTGGAATTTACGTACGTGCAGGCTTGGCGCGCAGAGAAATCGCGATGTATCTCGCTAAATTTCATTTGCGCCGATGCGACCATTCGATTGATCTCTCGAACGAAAGTACGATATAACGTATTACGCGCAAGTGTACGGTGCCGCGATCGCCAAATGAAAAATACTCCGTGGAAATTTCGCGAGAAGGAAGGCCAGGGAGAGGGGTGAAGGTATTCGAGGGAAATAAATCTTGGGTGGAGCGTTGGTGGCGCAAAGCGGTCGCTGATAGAAGAGATAACGAAAACAAAGATTTCGAAAGGTTTCGTAAATAGCGGCGGCAACTCGCAGGATAAACGAACGAGGAAACTTAAAATGATGCGTGATCGTCCGAGTCGTTCCGGCACGCAGTGCATTGATTTCGAGGAGTGGGCGACGTCGGGTCGAAAAATGAAGTTTTTCGTGTCAGTTTCTTATGAAAATGTACAGCTTTTTAAATGTTTAGTGGTTTTGAAAATGAAATATAGATAAAGCGTGTCGTATATTTTTAAGGGTACGAACGTTTAAAGTTGAATGTTAAAAGTAGGATTTTTTCCATGGGCAAGCTGTCCGTCTTCGAAAATCACAACAACGTGTGTTATTAGATGCAATTAGATAATAATCGAAGGAGAAGAAACAATTGAATATTTAAGTCTACCGGAAAGCTCAGTCAAGTAATGCCATTACAAGTTTCAACTTTGACTCTTTCGACCATCGCATTTCTACGTACGTAAAAATATGTATAATATATCGAAAATGTATTAATTTATAAATGTAATAATTTACTTATAATTTATTTATTGTCTCGAGGAAATAAATTAACTTTGTGAATTATATTTTGAAAGAAATTTAAGACTCTTTGTATACGTTTACGCTTTCAGATCGGATATTAAGTCATCGTTTGTGTCTCTTCTCTACGCGTAAGCTCAGTTAGCTTATCCAAAGCTTCTTTATTTGATCTGGACTTTTTTCAATGAGTTTCGTAACGAACGACAAGGAGAAAATGTTGTGGCGAACGACTCTAGTCATCCGCGGTATGCGAGAAAGATTTCCTGGCGAGCTATTAACGTGATAACGGAAGGATTAAACGATAGAATTTTATACTTTGCATGGATCGTCGAAAGTTTCTCCGTGATTTACTACGTTTTCGTAGGTGTTACACATATACACGTACCCAAGGAAGCCAATCGAGGCCACGAAAATCTAAAGACTCTTTTTTTTTATTTACAAAAACGACGCTTCTTCATATTATTATTATTTCGATCAATTCTGATGACTTATGTATGTTGATTACATACAGTATCAGTTCGTCATCGATCGTAAACGCTAGTGGAACTATAAAATAACGAAGAATTTCATGGCGAGCAATTAACATCACACGTGATTAATCACGGATTATTTGGTGAACGATAGAATTTTATACTTTGCATGGATCATCGAAATTCTTTCCGTGATTTACTATGATTTCAGAGGTCTTTGACATACACATGCAGATACACACACGAAGAAGCCAATCGAGGCCACGAATATCGTTTACCTCGCTTTTTTGTTTTGGATAAACGATGCAAATAATTCTTGGATTTCGATCGCCCCGAATGACTCGTCCAAATGATAACAATGCCAATTCGTCGAACTACGACGCTTGTTCTTGTTATTTCGATCGACCTAGGTGACTTATGTCGGCACTACGCAGTACCAGTTCCTCGTAGATCGTTGAGCCGAGAGCACTCGTGAAATCACTCGTAATTACGTCGTGTCTTTCGCGTAAAGAGCCGAAGTGAAAAGTGGATTAAAGCGGCACCATAGCGCACGTTTTACCTTCTATAAGTAGAAGAAAGCATCGTCTGATCCGGATTAACAAACGTCGATATCAGTCGTATGTAAAATAATAAAATCAAAGGGAAAAAACATGTTTTGTATCGAACATGATAATACTAATTTCCAATCTAATACAATTTGATGTTATAACGCTTACGCAAAATTATAAAAAAGTTGGATCGAAGAATTTAATATATTCTAATTTAGTTTGCAAACGCAATTTAGAATTAAGAAACGCTTGAGTCGTGAAGGTTGCACCTAGAGAATTCGAACATTCACGATTTATCGTGAACTTTCCTCGCGATAAAAAACGCAAACCATAATTTATCGATTGATCGATTGGCCATAAAATGCTGAATATCACGATATCGGCGCAATTCGACTATGCGATTCGCAGGCCATTATAATATAATCCGATTACTCGGTCACCCGGGTCACTAGGGTATGGATAGCAGTGGTATTCATCGTCGATCGTTCGATTATACAATTTTTTAAAGGATATTCGTCGATTTATCGCGACCCTGTTCAGAACGAATACAAACACGAATTTCGAACAGTCCTTTCTCTTCCGAGAAACACAGCTCGAAATCAATACAGCTTGATCACCTTTTTTCGGATTTCATGTCGAAAAATACATCTGACAGAATGGTGCCAAATTTTGCTGCACTCTGAATAAATAAACGAATCTCGGAATTTTGATGATCTCTGATGAGTAACATGTAATGTTACTTCGAAATAATGGTGTTGAGGTTTTTACAGTGTTCAGAACCTGTTAAAGGGTTTCACACTGTGGTCAGAACCTGATAAGGATAAGATTTTAATACTATGTTAAGAAGCTGTTAAGGATCTGTTAAATGTAAACTTTTAACACTATGTTCGAAAGTTATCAAGGTCCTTATACTTTTACAATCTAAGCAATAACATCGTTGGAGTATAAGATCATACCTACAGGTAGGTAAATCTACAGAGGTTTCTCTGTAATTAGGGTAATTTGGTGCGACAGAAAAGTCCTTCTGTCCAATTTTATTGATTTTCCCTTAGCCATAAAATTACGGACTACATCTTCACTTTGTACAATTGCTTTTAGCACATTCACTGTTTGTACCATATACAATCCTTTTAATAAACCAACCAATACATATCCTAACAAAAATAACAACGCTCTTCGAGGATCGAAAGTTTCTTTGCACAAGGACACAAATACTATACACTGCTTACTCGCATACTTAACACTTACTGCGTAATGACCGAAGAAGAACTCGAACTTTCTGACTTTCTGCCGATACCGAGGGGTGTTCGTATCTTCTCAACAGCTTGCAATCGTTTAACCTTTTTCTTCTTAACCTCTCAAGCCATTTTGACGTACACGTGTACGTACATTATTTTCTCTTCAAACAGCGTTTTGATGCACGTCATACGTCCACCCGCAAGTACAAAACTACTGCGAGGGCTACAAAAACTCTGCGAATGCGGATGATATACTTTACGAGATACCGCATTTAACCCTCTTGGTGCGATGGGCCGATATATCGCCTTTTACATTTCGGGCGAAAAATTCAGTGGTCCGATTTATCAGTTCACGTGTATACCATAGTTAAAGGTGTTATAATTTATTATATCAACCGCATATGGATATCTAAAAGACTAACCTTATAATGTTTTCTTTCTGAGGTGATACATTTTATTAAGTTATCTTTCACATTTTTCGCTAGTACCGCTGGCAGAAAGTAGCATTAAGAGGGTTACCCTTTTAGTATCGGGCGAAAAACGGGTGCCTGTGCGAAGATAACCGGACGAATTTGACGAATTTATTAAGGTTTCAGGAAAAGCTCATGAAAACCGAACTAAACATGATATTTACGCGTTACGGAAGAAAGGGAGAATAAAGTAATGGAAATAATTTTTTAATAAATATTAAATCTCATAAATATTTAATTTCAATAATCATATGAATAACTTTATTATAAAACATCCTGAAAAAGATAAAAATTGAGTTCTTTTTACAAAACGTATTGCCACATAAGAAAAATAATCGTTTCATCATAGCTTTATATAGACCACTTAGTACGAAGTATATACTTTGCATTTCTAATAATTTTGTAAGAAATGAATGATATTGGATAACAAAAATAAAGGATCACTCCATGATTCACGGCAAGCGACAAACGGATTATCGCTCCAGCGTATAGACAGTCTCAACACCTACCAGCACAGAATATAACAAAAAGTTAAATCGAGAAACAATTTTTTTAATTCTCTTGCAATGAAATTGAATCGTTTATAAATCGTCGTCCGGCACTAAAAGGATTAAATATAGTCTATACCATATATCACGTCTACCGGAAAGTTCTGTCCGTTTCTGAAATAAAGAAACTAATACATTTTCGATACATTAATTAATATTTACTGAACAATATAATTTTCATCGTTATTAACCACTTCTTCGAGTATATATTGAGCACGTACATATCCAATGGTCGAAAGTGTCAATGTTGGAACTTGAGATGTCATTTTGGTCGGAACTTTACGGTAGACCAAAGAGTTCAAAGTGTTAGGTCTATCAAAAATTCCTGTTCGTTTTTAAATTACAGAAACTGATACATTTTCGATAGATTAATTAATATTTATTGGATGTATAATTTTCAGCGTTGCTCTTTACGTATTTCTATCGTTAGCTCTTCGCGTATATATCGAGCACGTAGATAGAAATGGAATGATTGAAAGAGTCAATGTTCAACTTGAGTTGACATTATTTGACAGAACTTTACACATTTACAGTTTTTTTTGGCTTAATTATTATGCCTAGCGGAATGTTCTATTTATTTTTTAATTAAAAAAAAACTAATACATTTTCGATATATCAATTAATATTTACTGGACAATGTAATTCCCATCGTTACGCAAATATCGTTACGCAATGATCGAAAGAGTCGATGTTGAAACTCGAATTTCGTTTGATAGAACTTGGAGATTACATTATTTGACAGAACTTTTCAGTAGGCCTAATATTTGAAAAAAAGTTAAATTTCATCCGAATAGTTAAACGCTAAAGCTCCCTTGAAGAATTAAAGAATCCATTATCTAGTGGACTCTTTACAATTTAGAATGTAGCTTTCTAGAAGAATACCTCAACACACAGCATCCGAATAATTATTCGAATTTCTGTAAAAAGTCGTTAAATTAGCCGGTATAGCGAGTACCGAAAGCGTCCATTCTTCGAAACGGCGGAAAGGCGAGAAAAATCATCTCCAGAAGGGCGGAACAAAGTAGCAGGGGCAGCGACCCGTATCGACAGTTAGCGAAAATTCGCATTTCCAATGGCAGTAACAACAATGGCTCGTTCTCTTAGAAGCATCTATGCCGAAAGTGCACGAGGATCGCATTTTTACCTCTCGATTTTCGGGTTTCGGCCTTTCATGGGTCGTGACGCTTGTCAGTGTTTACTTTCGGTAGAAACGAGAACTAACCTATTGTTGAAAGCTTTTCCTCTTCTGTTCTCTCTCCCTCCCCCTCTCGATCCCTCATTCCAGCACTTATACCCTCAATACCACTACGATATCCAAGCTTTCAAATCGCTTTGTTCCTGCTTGCTTTAGCCGAGCTTGTTTTCACCATCGACGAAGAATCGTTGAAACGTTATTTAAAAATATGCAAAAAAACCACCGTGACAATGTCCTTTCGAACAAACTTTTGCAATTTTTAGTACTTCGACCGAGTCGTCCTATCTGTACATTAAGACGATGAAAACTTTCGAATTTCTTTCTTTCTTTGATGTCGTTATAAGTGCGATCGGAAATAAAGGGAAACGAAACGTTTAAATACAGGGTGGCGCAGTAACTATTAGCAACTCGGATATCTTCGAAACTATAAGTTTCACAGAAATATTTAAAAAATTAAAATTGCACAGTACGAGGGGGACCATCCGGTGGGGATAATAGTTTTTTTGCAGGTGGAAGTACTTCGGACATTTGAAGGTCACCTCTATTTTTTTAAATGGATTGGTATACGTTTGCTTCCCTATTGCGATAGAGGATCTTAAAACGAGTTCAACGACCTGAATTAAAGAAACCAATACATTTTCGATACGCTAATTAATATTTACCGAACGATATAATTTCCATCGTTACTGTCCATCTCTAAAATGACTTTGTCTGACAGAACTTGGGATGACATCAATTGACGGAACTTTCCGGTAAACCTAATATTTTACGACACGAATATCCACGAAAAAAAAAACGATCGACGGAGACGTAGCTTCTCGAAAATTCTAAAACAACATTCACGCGCGCTAATAACGCAACGCGTCCTTTACAGAATCAAGCCATTAAAAGAGCGACAAGAAGTTGCACCATTCCTTCTCCGAGGTTGGCTTCTTCGTGCGCGATCAGAAAAGCAATTTCGTACGAAATTCCCGTCGGTGGCTGGCTCGGTCTATTTCGTTACCGCGGGAGGAGGAAAAAAAAGAAAAAAAAATTCCACGGTGTCTTTCGTACTCCAGCGACTTCGATCTTCAAAGCTCGCTCGTCGGAATATCGATCGTGATCGCGGTAATTCGTTGCAAACTGCCGGAATAGCTCGAGAACGATCGATTATTCGATATTCAAAACGGAATGGAGTTACCACGAGGTACAAAAGGCCGCAACGGGTATTTTAAATTAAGCGAACGAACGGGTTCCATGGATTTACCAGAAACGAAAAGATGGAAGAGGCGTGTTTGAGAAAACGAAGGCCTATCAACCGGTGGTTATCCTCCTTGCTGTGCAACGCCCGGTCACTGGGTTAGAAAATCGTTTTCATCGATTGTCCATTCTCGTCCTCTTCGGTCCGTGCACCGTCTCCAGCTTCTAGTACCTCCAATATACGCGTACGCTTCGACACCCGCGTCCTACGTGTGCGTCCGCGCAAGCGTGTCTTGGTCCAACGCGAAGCACGTATCCGTGACGTACTCTCGCGCAAGTAGGAGTCGAACACACACACACACACGAAGAGAGAAAGAGAGAGATTCAGATACATATGCACATACACGCACATAAAACGATCATTCTTTGATATTCACGTACATATATTCACACACATAAACACACGCACGCATGAAGACATATACACACAGACGAATATAGACGCGCACGCTCGTAGGAAACACGCTTGATTTTATGCCAAGAGGAAGATCGGGCGCCTCTTCCGCCAATCTCGAATCAAGTTTTCCTTCATATTTTCTCGCCGCCAATTTTTCCGCCTTGCTTCACGAGCCTTTCCGGAAAGCTTTTTCGCGGCCATCCGGAACATCGACATGCCCTCCCGACAAAGCTCCGTTCGTACGGTCGATGGAAATTCTATGCGGTACGGTAATGTGTACGTGTAGACGGTATGCACGGAGAGGTACACGCTCGTGTTCGCGTGCGTATGTATAAATCAAGAATGTAAAAAGGACGTCGGTACTTCTTCGATCGTTCTCGTGTTAGCGTTCAAAAAGTCCCTGTACCATGCCAAAGGGCGGAAAAATATACTTGGCGCGCAATACTTCGAGGTGGAATCTATTTTCCTGAAAAATATTCTTCGGCGACGCTACGATGCGCTCGAGTGATCGTTTCGTTTTTCTTTCTTTCTTATTTTTTTATTTCTTTTCAGTGTGAACGACTTCGCGATAGATTGTTATCGAAAGATAGAAAAGTAACGAAGTTTAACACTTTACCGGCCGCACATTTATCATATCGCCGTTAGGTTGGCACCGGCGAGTGTTACGCAGGTACTACTAATTTAAGTAGAATTTTAATAGTAATGTAAGATTGTAACAAAAGACGACCTGGTAAATTGGGAAAGGAGAATCATGAAAGCAATCGTTTTTCTAAAAAATAGTATCTATATGTATTCCTAGAAAAACTTTCTAATGATAAAATAGCATCACTGTTGGCGAAAGAGAGAAAAGAAGTCACGCGTGCGTGATAGCGGCCGGCAAAGTGTTAATGCTAATCGACTGATTGCGTACGTCGAAGTTGTTCAAGATATTGATGAATAGATCATTGACAACAAGAGTGATTTATGTTATTCACTCGAAATAAAAATATATTATAAAAGTATTTGATCGGGAAGAAGCAACTTCGGTTTTCACAAATAGATGGCGCTATTTTTGTTTTTTAATCATTTCCGTCATTGTTAGGATTAGTTGACATGAAATCACCAAAAATATGGCAAAAGATCTTTGAATAAAGTGGAAAAATATACAGTAATTGATTAAAGTACATTCTTTGTATAAAGAATTAAGCTTTTTTTGCTATAAAAAATTCAAAAATTTTAACTCAAAAAGTCGAAATTACTTTCTTACTGAGCCATAATTGGTTTTAATTTAATTAAAAATTACAACGTTACTTTTTAGCACCCCTAATGTATTCTCAATAACGTTTGATTACGACAAGTCGTCTTTTAAGATTGAAGCTTTTGTTTGGAGTCAAAAAAGAGATCTTTTGAGACGGAATATAAATTGGTCAATCGTGCCTTAAGAAAAACCTCGCTACAAATTATTTTTTCTCCATATCGAATCGGAACGTTTGATTTTCGAGTAGTCGCGTAAGATTCAAGCATCCATTTCTAGTCAAAAAAGCGATGTCTCTACAAGAAAAATAAATTTGGCCATAAATTCGTAAAGAATCGTGAACTCCTATACGAAACGCTTTACCTCATCATTGGAACCTTCGCGCGAAGACGCCTCTTTGTCTCTTCAAAACTGTACCGGATAAGGAAATGAAAATGTTTTGGTCCTACGAGGATAACGGAAACGCTTCTACCTGGAATAATAGAAGTTCGTAGGTTTCCTCGTCCTTAGAGACGCGCATACGCCGTCAGCCGGTATGAATACGTTACGATACGTGACAGCACTCAAAAGTCGCGGTCATGCGAGGTAAGACGGACTGCTCCAAGAAAGATGAACGAGGCGAAGCCGAAGGCGACGTGTTTACGTTTACTACGGTCCATCCTTCTCCTCGAAGATTAAATGGCCACTTGAATTTCGAGCTTAGCGGTACGTAAAGGCTGGTGATTGCTCGAAATCGTCTTCGAGCGTGACCGAAATGCCAAATTCTCGAGGAGGAGTCTCCTCGAATCTGCGACAACCTTTCGATCGAGATTCGTATTCTTCTCCTTGACTTTATCATTTTTCTCAGCCCTGTTCTCTCCCTCTTGGGTCTCCTTTCTACCTTTTGAAGTCGTTGCTCTCGAATTATAACGCGAAGACGGTCTTTCGTGCCTCGCTCTACCCATGTCACGCACCTTTATTCGTACGCTATGTCGATTAGGATCGCAGCTGCGAGTTTTATTTTTACTAAAATTCTTGCTTTAACTCGATATCTCGGAGAGTCTTAGGTGTTTCTTTTTTTCTGGAAAATTTACCGGTGTCACTTCGATATAACTGCGTTGCGACGACTGTCGTACACTATTTGCATAAATTATATAAAATACGAACTACAGACCGATATCGTATAAATTGGAGAAAATTATATTACGACTTTTTTGTAATTCTTCCTTTCCAATTTGCGTTGAAATAACCGTCGATCGATATTATGTAAATTATATAAAATTATATTTCGATTCCTTTGGAACTTTTCCTTCCCAATTTTTTACTCGCTTTCAGAGATTCCGCTCTCTAAATTATTATATTAAAATTACTTCACGTTCGATCCTCAATCTCATTCGAATTTAGTCCCTAGAAACGCGATTTTTCGCAACGTTTAGCCTTCCCTTCGTTACCCTCGAGCGAGAGTATTGTGAGAATCGTCGTATGGTGCAATATGGAACCTCAGAGACGTGTTTTCCACCCTATCTGAAGGATTTACGGATAAGGCTCTCCCGTGATTGCACGTACGAAAAATCGTTGTTACCTAGCAGCGTTATCCTTGTAGCGAACCATCGCGGATTATGGTAAAGCAGGCAAGAAGAGGGTGCGAGAGAGAGAGGAAGGGAATAAGTGAGAAGAGAGACGAGTGGAAGGCGACAGAAGGTAGGTCGCGCCCCACAAGGAGTTTTACTCTTTGCATTTTATGAATGCAACCGTTGGGGGTCCGGCCTTGTCGCAAGATTACGTACACAGGCTACGCACGTAAGCTCGTTCGTTCTGAGAAGTAGTAACAACGTCGAGTGACTCGTGTTCCGCACTCCAATTACATTGCCCCGGTCTCTCATTTCCAGATTGTGCAGGAAAGGGAACGCCACGGGGCAACTAAAACCCTTTGACGCTCTTTCGGGGATTGATACAAAGTTTCAAAGTTCACGTGTTTCTCCGTGTCGTAGGTACGGCAACGTAAGGCTGCGACACGATATCTTGCAGTTAGTAGAAAATTCGAAAGAAATTTAGCTGCATTTTTCACAAAAGAGAATACTTCTCGATATTTGTTAATCGTTCGATCATCGTCGATTTACGAGTAAGAATCTAAGTGGAAAATCCGCCTTATTTCCAGGTTGAGCAGGAAGGGACAACTAAAATCCTTAACGCTCTTTCGGGGATTTGATACAAACTTTCAAACTTGACGTGTCTCTCCGTGTCGTAGGTACGGCAACGTAATACCGCGACACGATGTCTCGCGGTTGCTAAACAATTCGAACAAAATTCAGATACACTTCTTTACGAAAGCGAATATTTCTCGACATTTTTTTAATCGTTCGATCATCGTCGATTTATAAATTAGGATGCAGCTGGTCGCCCTGTTCATTTTTCGATTATGCACGAAAAGAAACGTCACGGAGAAACTATCAGTCTAACAAGAAATTAATATCAGTATGTTATGAATGAACGAAGCGAAAAGGAACTCAATTTTTTATAGAAAGTATGGATGTCGATCGATTAAATATTTCCCATTTTGTTCGATGATCTTTTACCTTCTACAGACCACTTCATGATTCATAATAATAACACGTAAGACTGCGATGCGATGTCTCATAGATGCTAGAAAATTCGAAATAAATTCAGATGTACATTTTCTCGAAAGCGAATATTTCTCGATATTTCTTTTATCGATCGATCATCAACGAAACGATTCGTTTGCAATCCAATTCTTTGAACTCTCGCTCCGTCTTTCAACGTCCCAACAATTTCATCACCGTCGAACAAACGCATCGCGCTCCTTACCATCCCCAATATCAGCTCTGTTATTTCTCCAGCAAATTCACGCACGTTAGTTTTATTTCCCCGCTGAAATAATTGTTATCTTAATTAAAATCAAGAAAACCACGATTTGACCAGGTAGACGACGTTGTCCTCGCCCTAGCCATATCGAATAGATACCATCGCCAGAGGGGAAAAAATATTCCCTCGCATTACCTTCAAAGATACTGAATTTACCCAAACGAGCGGTAACTTCCAAACGATAAGAAGAAACGTTAAATAATCGCGGAAGTCGAAGGAGTCTGGCGCGATCCTCCCTCTGCGCGCGTTAGAAGCAAGAATGAACGCCTAAAAATGGAGAAATGGAAAGAGAAAGTCGTCCAGTCACGTACCTAGGTGCTAGACACCTACTGCGTCTGTGTACTCTTGAAATGTGCGACCGTGGATCGGTCGGAAAAAGAAAGAAGAAAGAAAAAAATATAGAGGAGCAAGAACGACACGACGACCCAAAGGAGGAAGCAAAGACGAGAAACAAAGAGACTCGAAGGTGCTCGAGAGACCTCGTGGAGCTCAAGACGCGGAATGTAAGATGGAAAAGGGTGCTTTGTTCTTAGGATTTTATAAACTTAGGCAAGCGTAATCCAGTACGATCGTAAGTCTGTCGACGACTCGAGGCGCAATTTCGTACGGCTCGAAGTTATAACTTTGATGGATCCGTTTCTCTCTCCGACTTCGTGTAACTCGTTCGAAGGGTGATCGAGTGAAACGAGGCTCGACGATTGTTCATGACGTCATGTAGAGGACGACGCGGTGCCTCCGATAAATTTTGTTCATTGAGCACAGTTGTGTGCGTGCGTGGCTCGTTCGTCATGTGTGACTAGACTAGATTCTCTCATTGACCACCTTGCAACGTCGTGAGGTTCTCCTAACGTAAATTTATTTAATATTTAAATTAAACATTATTAGCCCTTTGCGGTCGAAAGGCGCGGCTTGAGCTCCATGACGATTCGATGCAGCAACTCGAGAGACGCCTTCCAGTTTTTTTGGGAATAGAAATCCGCCTAACTAACTTCTATATTCTCCATAAACTAGTAAAGAAATAAATGAACGAAATGTTACGTAAAAATTTACGATTTATACCAATTTTAGTGGACCAGTTGGTAGGAGATTTACAATCGCGATATAGAGACTAAATCAGACTAAATGGAAAGCTTCGTATAATTCTCACAGGTTCAAAAAGGTGTTGCAAGGTTTGTACCTACCGAAAAATAGGTGGAAGATGCGAAACAGTTTACTACTGCGATGGGTGTCCAGATAAACCAAGGATGCAGCTTGGTGAATGTTTCATAAATTATCACGCGAAACAAAAATACAGAGGCTAACCTTACAAAATTCTATTTGTAAAGGTGTAAGTATAGATAGCACATTAAAGTATAACGGTTTTGTAAGTAAATTTCTGTATAGATCCATTTTATGCGATCCGTAAGACACTCGTCACGTATGCGCAAAATCGTCTCGAGTTGCTGCCTCTTTCAAATCTAGCAATAATTCTTGAAAATACTATAGTAAAAGATGTGAATATTAATAAATATATTATTTCATTAATACTTAATAAATTAATCAAATCAAATCGTATAACCAAATAAATTCCAGCTGTTACTAATGTTGATGAATGAACTAATGATGATACTGGTGTAGGAGCAGCTATAGCCTTAGGTAATCAAGAAGAAAATGGAAATTGAGCTCTTTTAGTTATTGATCCAATAATTAAATATAATAAAATTATTTTATTATAATATATTTTATAAATTAATCAACCATTTAATATTATTATTCCTATACAAATTAATATAAAACAATCTCCCAATCGATTAATTATTACAGTAATAAATCCATAATTTAAAGAAATTCCACTTTGATAATAAATAATTAAAATAAATGAAATCATTCCTAATCCATCTCATCCTAAAGTTATCCTAAATATATTATTTCTAAAAATTAATAATTTTTACCGAAAAGATCGTCGTCCGCAAAGGCTTAAGTTTTTTAATAAAAATTGTTTAATCGCTCAGATAAACACTTCGTCCGTCTTCCAATCGAATCGACCGCTTTCACTTCCGCTCCATCTACAGCATCCTACGCAGCTACAAACCCCAATAATCCACCCCTAACTCGATACCCATCCCAGATTAAAACATCATTTCAAAAATCCACGCGGAAGAACTCTTCCTCTACAACGATCTTGAACTTCTTAACCCATCGATCGATCGAAACATGATGGTCTTCCCCCGCGAAGACCGCGTCGTTCGATCGGATGTCGCGCTGGAAGATAAAAGGAGAAACTCGCCGTAATCCTGCATTCCAACGTTCCTCCGTGTAACGCCTGCTCGCATGGGCTCTGACACTGGCTTTCGAAACAACGTAACGAACTTTCGGTCTTGTCAAATGGCAGAACATCGTGTCGTCGTCGATGTCGCCTACTGGTCGAGGAAAATGCTTTATGCATTCTCGGAGCAACGACGGTCTTCGTAACTGTAGATACATGATCGTTGATACACGCGAGAGAAAGAGAAGGAGCGATACGGCTGCCCCTGAGTCAGAAAGAGAGAGAGAGAGAGAG
>JAITYT010000186.1:172772-198407 GCA_025433975.1 Liostenogaster flavolineata
GAGCTTTATGCATGGTGCTTTATGGATGCGGCCTCTGGTGCCGCGTCATCGCAAGTCCACGGACTTGATGCATAGCCTCGTTTGTTCCCCGAAGTAATAACACCGTGAGTGCGAGAGAGAGGCGCGCTGTAGACTTGCAGGGTGAAGGATAAGGGTTTAAAGAGAAGAGGAGGAAGAGGAAGACATCCGCCTTTTCTCAGTTCCATTCTCTTTTCCCTTTGGCCCTTCTCGAAGCAAGAGATAGCTCCATTCGCGTCTCATAAGAAAATTGCAAAGCCGCGGAGCCTCCCGATGCGTGTCCTCGAAAGCGACAACCAGCCACCGCGACGAAAGAAACGCGGTCGTTGACTCTTCGATGCTCGTGACACGTGGAACTTTTACGAAACGAGTGATACTTGTGTATATTAATACGTTCGTGGATAGAGAAAGGTTTATCGAACTGCGAAATAGTCAGTGTGCGCTTGTATAAATATATATTAGATCGTCGAGTTTCTCGTCATTCGAGAATTGATTGCTGAAATGTAAAACGTTTATTTGAATTTAAAGATCAATTTTTTTCTTTTTTTTCATTTAATAATCCGATGTTTCGTATTATATTACACGACCTACTGGTTTACAGTGCTTTTATCAGTAACGCGCGGTTTATTATTATTATTATTATTTATGTTATACATGTGGAAACGCGACTCGCGCCTTGTTTAAGTTGTGAGAATGCTTATGAGAGTGCCGAAGTCGCTGTCGATTGGGTAGCTTAGTGGACTAGAGCATTGAACGTGAAATGCGAAGACCCGGGTCGAATCCCGGCTCACCCAGCGCTCAATTTTTTTCGTCAGAATTTCGAGAAAAAGTTGTAATCCTGCGTACATATGGTCTAACGAAAAGTTCTGTCAAAAATATTATCTCAAGTTTAAACATAGACTTTTTCGACCATTGCGTTCGATAGGTTCCAAGGTAACGATCTTTCTATTCATGACCAGTCAGTCTTTTATACAGAGATATTATTTAGAGAAACGATGTTCACAAGTTCGCTTTTCAATGCAATTGAGGCGTTTGTGTCTTGCCGTGCGACATTATCAATTTTATAGTGGGCTGAAGTACTCAATGATCGACTTGTGGATAATTCGTCGATATCTCTCAACGAATAAGAATATAGGCAGAGGTAAAATTCTGTTGTTGCAGAAACTTTGTCTGCAACAAATGATATAAATACCATACAAAATTTGTTTAAGTATGATATCGAATAAAAAAGATTAAAGATGTGTGTACGCGCGCCATTCGCAAGCTAATGTCTAAAACAATCTAAAATCATGGATCTAACAATCAAATCGACTACTTCTGAGATTACCGCTATTTCTGCCAAGAATCGATCCCAGAGACAGAATACACGGCTTGATTGTTTTCAACCTAATGATCTCCTTTTCACGATCAATCAGTTTTTTATACGTTGATGCGTTTATAGGAACACTTAGTTTCAGAAGTACGCTTATCAGTCTGGGAGTACAATTCAGGTGTTTACGTCTTGCCAGGTGACACTATTAATTGTATAATACAATGAACTGGAGTATTCAACGAACCACTCGTGAATAATTCGTCGATATCTTTCAAGGAATAGGAATAGAGAAAGGGGTAGGATTTTAAGGGTGTAATTTTATTGATTCGACGACATTACACGCATTGGCATTATTAAGTATAATATTGAATAAAAAGGATAATATTGCTACTCGCAAGTTATTATCTAACAAAGAGACTCTTGTCTTTGATAATTAATAATGGATCTAATAATCAACGTAACAGCTTCTGAGATTATCGCTATTTCCACCAAGATATCACAGCGACAAAGTGCATAGCTTCACTAACGATTTTCTTTTCATGATAAGTCAGTTTTTTATACGTGGATAAATCTATAGGAACGATGTTCAGGAATACACTTGTCAATCTGGGAATGCGATTGAGGTGTTTATGTTTTGCCGCGTGACACTATCAATGTTATAATATAATGGATCTGGAGTACTCAATGATCGATTCGTAAATAATATTCGATGTGTCTAAACGAATAAAAATAGAGACTGAGGTAGAAAGAACGATTCTATTTTCACAGCGACTTTATGCGCAGTGGTCTTATTAAGTGTAATGTCGAATAAAAAGGAGTTTAGGTTTCACTCGCAAGTTCATATCGAACAAAGAGACTCTAGTCTTCGACGATTAATAACGTATCTAAAGATCGCTATTTCCCTAGAGAATAAATCGGTAGTTTTATTCAGCGAATAGGTTGCTCGAAGAATAGCATTTAAGAATGAGCTTATCAGCCCGTCAGTTCGCATTAGGTGTTAAGCTCTTCGGCTTTTGGTGTGTTTCGTGCAAGATGTCTGATATCATCATTTTTCCGTCAAAGGGAGAGAGATCGGGGAAAGATACTGTCGTAAATATCGACGATGATATAACGAATTTTAGAAAACGTCGATGTTCGATCGATCGATCTTCCAAGTACCTGCGTACCTTCGAGTGTTTCAAAAGAGTACGAGATAATTCTCCTGGAATATTTCTGCAAAAATATACTTCAAGCTCTTCGTTGGTCGACCTAAATATCACGGGTCGAAGATACGTTTTTAAAGGTAAAGAGTTCGCAGTTTTATCGCGCGCGGTATTCAATGCGACGAATTCGCCGTGTTCTGGCTTTTTCCGCAGCTTCGAGGTTCTTACCGCAACCTTTGCTTTCGACCGATAAGCGGGATACATCGAGGTACTTTTGGAACAGATTCGTTCTCGTATACTACCGAGACTAGGAACTGGCGAAAGTATTTATTTAGGAATCGTAAGATTGCAAAGGTTGAGTTTGTTCCTTTCTAAAACGAATATAAAAGTAATATTTAAATTCTTTTTATAACATGCTTTTATTTGATGACTCAGAAAGACGTCTTATCGGTTCGAAAAACTTTCTAAAAACGAATGGAGTCAAGAAACAGCTTCAAAAACTGATCAGCGATTGTTTATTTCTTTAACTTCATTAATAACAATGACTATCAACAGACGACATATTGGAACAGTATTATTTGCTTTGAAACAATCCAATTGATTTAACAAAAAATGTGACATTTAAATTCTTTTAGTAAAGTATTTTATTTCGTGGCTCGAAAGGATGTCTTGTGGGTTTAGGAAACTTTTTAGAAGCAAAGTGAGTGAAAAAACAGTTTCAAAACTGACTTGGAATTATTTCTGTCCTCACCTTTATTAATAACAATGTTTATCAGTACACAACTCATTTTTGCTTATTACAGCACTGAATCATTTCCTTTGAAACAATCGAAACGTTGCTTTCGTTACATGACGCGTTTTTATTTTTCGAAATAATACAACAATTATCGTATCTGACAGAAATTCGTGACTTACAATAACTTATTATCATGGACACATCGCGTTAACAAACAGTGAGAGTTACTTCGTGGAAAATCTAAAAGCGTAACGAACGGTGTTCGCGCGATTCCGCATCGACAACGATCTAGCTCTCACTAACGCGTTTATTCTGACATTTTATTGCAGATCAGCAGCGACAGCTCGCAACACAGTATACGATCCTACTCGATACCCCAGGACGACGACAACATGGTGACCGTGTCACACATTATGTTCAAGATCGCGAACGACATGTTTAAAAATGGCCGCCTGTCCTTGCGTTGTACCACCTTCATATCTGACGTTTACCGAAAATCGATCGACACGGAGATCTCGGTGGATGAACCTCTCATCGCATCGATCACTGGGGACGCGTCCCCTCATAGTCACAGTAAGTTAGACAATTTTTCTCCTCAATGAAAATATTGGGTCGTCCGGAAAGAGCTTTCGGTTCTCATTAACAGTTGGCTTTGATCAGACATTAATGTATGTATGGGACAGTTTATGACTGAATTATCGTCTTGTGGAGAAACAAAATGATTGTTTTTCCCGGAATTTCATTTTTTCATTTCCGCAGAAATAAAGGAACTACGGATGCATATTAAGAGATAGGCGCTGCACTATTCGTAATTTAGTAACTAGTTCGTAAATTATTGTGTTAAAAATGTGCCGTATTTTGGTCGAAAATATTTGAGTGATGTTGGAAAATAAAAATCATCCATGGATGCCGATCGTCACGAACCTGTACATGAGATTGTTGAAAGAATAAATTGCTTGAAGACAACCGCCGGTGAACATTTACAAAAGCTCGATTACTCGAAAAATGTGATTTTTACTAACAGAAAGTAATCTTCGGACAGCCCAATAAGTTGGATGAATAATATAAATCCAGTCGATATATTACATGACGTATTTCGATAGATTATAAATAATTTCGTAATTATGATTGTAAATATAATTTTTATTTTAGTTACGTCACGTTACTTACTAAAGTATTCGCAAAATAGTGTTGTGAAAAGAAAGTTGTGGATCGATGAAAGAGGGCCCGATTGCAAATCGCGCTTGTTACGGTGTCGGAGTTTTCCGAGACCAACCCTGACTTAGCCTTTGAGTAAATTGAGAGTAACTGCTTTTATTGTATTTAGAAATAATGGAAACATTTAATTTCTAAACCTTTATTTTTTTGAATACAGTAGCCATTAGCGTACAAAATTTACCCGCGTAGTCCCACGAAGGTTTTCTTGTTAGAAAACCTCGAGGCTTGTCTCATTCCAGTATTCTTACAAACCAACAATAGAAGACACGAAGCCAATAAAACTAAACTTATTAGTAAAACTCCTACTTTGGTGAAATTAAATATTCGAAAAAATCGATTTTCTTCCTAATATGCTGACCACCAAGGGTTGAGTGATTTGGTCGCGCCTCAGTAACGAACGTACGTAAAATACTAGTTCCTTTTCAACGTTTACAGTCATAGGTTGAAAATGTATATAATATAATATATCGTCTTTTACGGGGACACCAGTATCTAAGTGTTAAGTCACAACTTATTTAACCTTCAAGTCTTGTCTTATTCTCCATACCTTTAGAGCCGAGCAATGGACAGAATAGTACCAATTTAGCTAGGCTTCTTGGCATTACTTACCTTTTAGTGAAATTAAACAATAAAAAAAACGTTTTCGATTGAGTTTTCTTCCAAACACAATGACTGTGTGTTTCACGTGTGCATGTGAACGTTCATGTAGGACGTCTTGTCCTCGAGCCAATATTGAACGTATGTAAAGTACTTCTTCTCTGATTTCAAACCATTTAAAAATCATCCAAACCTCGGAAGGAAATCAGTCGATACCCAAATCCTGGCGATACCCACGATGAATATGGGGCTAGGGCAGTCGTTGATCCTAAATTGATTTCGCGCTCGGAAAACGATACTTTCACCTCAGCCTTTATCGTAGGATTTCGCGAAGCACTTCGAAAGATCGTATCCTCTTGGCAAGCCGGGCCTCGTTGGCATCGACTCGCGTTACGAGCGTCTCGGCAGATCGACCGCGACGTTAAAAAGCGAGCGATAGCGTTAGCATGGAAGTGAGGCGATCGAGTGAAAGGCAGTTTCTCTCTCGGAAACATTTTCCTCGGTGTCAAACGGACTTCGAAGTCGTTTGAGACGGAGTAAGGAAGGAATTAAAGGAGTAAGAAGACGAAAAGGACCAAACCTTGAAGAAAGAAGAGTAGGAGGAGGTGAAGGAAAACTTGTAGAAAGAGGAAAAGGAAGAAAAGGAGTAGGAGGAGATCTGTAAACCATGAAAGTGATGCAGCAAGTACGTTCGTATTCATCGTGAGAAACGTAATAAGGTTAACAGTGGCAATAACGTTACCGGGAGGCTCGTAAGAACGTAAAACGTATCGACTTAGACGCCATCTTTCAAGCGAATCACGCCGTTCGGTGACAGTTATGTGCCTCCACCGGCAGATATCGCCCTCCTCCGTAAGAAAGGAGTACGGCCTGGTCTTGTCCTCGTCTAGTTCGAGGGAGGACCAAGCCCGTTACGTCCATCGCAGAAAATGGCATCGTCGTTCGCGCGACGCCCTGTCTAAATTATTATCCACGATTTTGTCCTCGCTCTCTCCTTTTTAATATACGAGGGACGAACAGCGTACGTTGCTTCCTCGACGGCTGCGCGTCCCATTACGGACAGACGCAGCTTCAAAGAATCCTTCTCCTTCTCCTCCTCCTTCTCCTCTAGATCCTTCTTGCCAACCCCTGTCTCGGCCCTGTCTTCTGCTTTTTTATGTCGAACGTTCCCCTCGATCGTACGACCGAAACAGTGGTAACTTACGATATAAGACGCGACGCAACGCGAGGGACGGCTCTTCCCTCTTTCCTTTATCTTCGTTTCGTATATCGTTCCGCCTGGTGATAAGACGCCGAAGAATTTGTGGGTTCGTTCGTAGTTTGGTGAGGAATGCCAGTCTGCTTCGGATGAAATCGTTTGTTTGCTCCGATCGAAGGTAATGTCGAAACGTCAACTTTTTCTCTGTTATCGTGATTAATTGGAAGGTTCCTTGGTGAAGGGAGAACGAGATCGCAAGATTGATTTTCGACTCGTTTTAGCACTGTTAGAGGTGTCAGTGAAGCAGATTAGGTTTTAAAGCGTCAATACGATGCTGGCTTGGACGGAACATCCGGAAGTTACTTTTTTACCTGACTCCGGATTTTCGTTGATTCCAAAGAAGGAATGGTCACGCATAGCACGAAAAAGGTAATGGACGATTGTAGGGCAGTAGGGCAGGGTCCTTCTCTCTCCGTCTCTAGCGATCTGGGAACGACGGCCTACAGATTCTTTCACGCGTACGGTTCAAGGAAGCGTTAATTAGAATTTCGCGTTTTGAAGAAAGAAACACGAAATTTTTTACTCATTTCATTTTAATAGTCAATATTTGAACTTTAAAATATCATGAGAAATATTCAACATTGCCAACAACATACGTAGTTGGAATTGTTCGAACGGAAAAATGATATTCACTACGTCTAGGTCAGGCACTTGATTTGCACCAGGCTCTATTGGAGTTATAAAGTAGTTGTATTAACAAAAAATTGCATCCGATAACTGAATTTTAATGGTCAATGTTTAAACTTCAAAATTACATAAGAAATGTTCATCATTGCCAACAACGTATCTAGCTACAGCAGGCATGGCCAACATATGGCCTGCGAACCGGATCCAGCTAGCTTAATGAATTTATGTGGCCCGCGAACAATTTATCAATTATTTGAATTTGAAATCCATTGTCTGTATTACTTGATAACGTTCCTGTTGATATACAATTAGAAATAATTAATTCACAATGCGATGAATTATTCCATAAGAAATATCAAAAAGAGCAAGAAAATTTGTGTAATTTTTATAAGCAATTATTATAACTAATAAAAAATATGGAAGTGTAAAAAAACTTCCCAAGACGTTTTTAAATAGTAATCTTTAGCTCAAGCTATATTTGCAAACAAAACTGTTCTTTAATGAGTCTAAATAAAAGTACAACAAGATCAAGACTGAATGATCTACATTTGGAGGCTGTGTTAAGAATAGCTATTACAAGTATAGCACCAGATATTAAAAAAATAATAGGCGATGGAAACCGCCTCAACACATCGCATTAGTTATTATATTAATTTGTCGTATTGATTTACTTACAATTATTCATAAACTAATTACATAATAAAAGTTTATTTACTTAAAGAAATAAGTGTTTTGCTTCATATTTTTTAATTTTAATATTTCGTCCTACCCGTGAAAACACTTTTTTTCCAATCCGGCCCAAGGGCAAAAACAGTTGGCCATGCCTGAGCTAGAGCTCATTAAAGATAGAGCCATTTAAAAATAACAGTGCGCATCGTCTAGGCACAAGATAAAGATTAACAACAAAAGCATCGAACAATTCGAGCGTAAGGGTGCAAGGAGCGTTAAGATCGCCGATAATCGTAAACGACACTCGAATACGGCTGCTTTACACTCCATCTTACGATTCCACGCGCCTCGTAGTCGAGAACCAAACATTTTAAAAGTTACCAAGATGAACGACGAGTACCGATCGCGACGGAAAGGCGGAGAATTTTACGCGAGCGCTAGGAAAGTACGGGAAAAATGCTTTCGAAATAACGCGCAACGTTCGACACGGCGTGTATCGGCCAAATATTTATTCCATTCCGTGAAAATGAAAATCGTTGTGGAAAGTTATGCGAACATTTTATCGCACGATATTTGCCGAGCTTCCGCTAAAAGCTGGCCTACGCGTTAAATAAATTTTCACGCTCGTCGCGCGAATCGCGTCGGATTAAAGGCGGTTTTCGTCGCTCACTCGCGTCGAACTCTTCCTGCGGTCGTCCTGCCCCTCTCGTCAGCGCCTCGTCCGTGTGAAATCACGTAGTCAAACAGTCCGTCGTCCTCCGAACCTTGCGCATTTGGCGTCGCTGCTCCATTTCGAGAGATAAATGCTCGTCCATGCGCTTCATCGTTAATCTTGCGCACTCTGAGGCAATTAAGCGAAGGGCAGAAGAATGACCGACGCTACGTCGAAGCGCTTCGATAATTTGCATTTTATGTTTTCACCTTTTTCATTTCGAGAGAAAAAATTTACATCTTTTCCGCGCTCATTCACATTTTTGTTCGTTAAGATCGCGAGCAAGTTGACTTTTATCGAGTTACCGGACGAGCAAATCTGGCGTAGGGTGCGTCGATGCGTGACCCAGGCCTTTTGGGAAGGGCAGATCGTGTATCACTTTGAAACCAGTGATGGAATTAAATTCCGCGGATGCGTTTCGTCTTAAATTTCATTTAATTAGGTCGGTAAATTGAAGCAGTCGAATTAATTTTTGTATGATGTTAATTTTGTATGATCGAGACTTTTTTTCCAAGAGTGGTGACAGTAGAAACGAAGAGTCGATTTACTGACTACTTGAGGTTGAAAATCTAACGTTCGATAGGAATCTATTCATATTCGAACGATCTCGTATCCGTTATTTTACTATTACTTATTACAATTATTGGAGTTTCGTGCCAGTTTCGTTGAAGTTTCGAGTAGGCTAGAACGATGAATCAATCTAGCCTACTCGAGCTTGAAAATCTGATATTCGATAAGAATCGATTCGTATTAGATCTCCTTTTCGTTATTTTACTATTATTTATTACAATTATTGGAGTTTCGTGCCAGTGCAGTATTAGCTTTCCTTATAACGATATCTGCTTTACTTTTTCTACTTCGGATGAGGAATTAATTGCAGATGATTCGTTGGATGTCGACTAAAAAACGAAAAAATCAGTGGAGTTGAACTAGTCGAACCAATTTTATTACGATGTTAATTTGAAGGCTACAGTATTTGATTTCGCGTAATAGAGACGAATAATCGATCCAGCGCCTACTCGAGCTTGAAAATCTGACGTTCATTGAGAGTCAATTTATATTCAAACGATCTCTATTCTGTTATTCCTTATTACCATTATTGGAGTTTTGTGTCAGTGTAGCGTTAACTTTCCTTACTGCGGTATTAGTTTTACTGGATTGTTCAAAAAGTTTCCGATTATAAAGTATGCTATTGATATTACAATATATCTATTCTTCGATAAATTGTCTGTCACTGTAGAGACGTTGCCTTGCTCTTATCAAGCTGTCATTTTTAATCGGTGGAGACTTTCCGAACAACCCAATATTTGTCTACTTCGGACAAGTAATTCCATTATTCCTTATTACAATTATTGGAGTTTTGTGTAGTTCGCAGCGTTAGTTTTCCTCACGGAGGTACCAATTTTATACGTTCTATTCGAAAGGAGAAATCGATTGCAGTCGATTCGTCAGACGCCGATTGAAAAGCGAGAAAGTCGACGGGAGTCGCGATAGCGATCGCGCCGAGTAAACGAAAAAATCTCGCGGGCGCTGATCCAGAGCGTGAAATCTCAATTTTCAGCGACTCCAACGTCCGGTCGAACTCGCAAATCATCGGGAGAAGAAAAATCGTTGGAAATAGAACGCGATTATGGATCGAGACGCGCTGCGTTTTCGACGATCTAATTTCTCCGCCGTCTCGAGGAATTTCGTCTTACCGCGACGTCTTCGCCCGTTTCGTCGAGTATTCGAGTTACGCGCCGGCACGCGCAATAACGGCCCTAAATTAAATACCCAAGCCGCCTCGCCATAAATCCGTTTCAAGCTCGGTATAAATAACGACCTCGAGGAAAGAGTACCGCCAAAATGCAGGTTCCTACGTCCCACGACCTCGATCTCTGAAGATCGATCGACTGTCGCGCGACGTGCCTCCTGTTCTTCGAGCACGACGACCTTGTCGATTCGTTCGCCTCTCGGAATAGTTTGCTTTCATCGATCGACGACTGCCGTCTAGAAACTCACGCTCGAGACGCAAATCACGCTTTGTACCACCGGTGGTACATCTCTCATGATGGTAAATCACAACTTCGCTTTCGTATATAAACTTAGGAAGAAAATTTAATTGATCGAACGATTAATATTACCAGGTTTATTTTGGGTTAACTTTCGTTTAGAATTTTCCATGTACAGCGGAAGAACTCGACGACGTAATTACGATCACGGTAGGAATACAAGGCCGATAGAGAATCGCACGATTCATTGGGTCTCGATCGCCTTCGTGATTAGTTCGATCGAATTGTTTGGTATTGAGTTAGGTTTCTCCGAATAAGTTCGAAATATTCGGTCGTTCGGGAAGTCTGCGCTGATAAAAATGACAAAAAACGATAAATGGAAGCCGACGGAGACTTTACGAACAGCCCAGTTCATCGAATTGGAACATGTCAAACGTGAAAAGATTTAAATGTGGCTAGTTTGCCTAGGACAGAGGTAGCCAACCTAGTTCCTACTGCCCAGTAACGAGAGATTCAAGACTCCGTCTTATATATTTCTAACGACATTACGCGAGGAATGAACTGTTAAAAACGACATATATACGCAACGTAAGCAGTTAAGTGTTCAAAGTGTGCCCGGCTTCACGCACCAATTCTCCAGCAAACAGCCCTGGACCGTAACGCTTCGATCTTCCCATCTTCTCCTTGCTTTTCCTCACGCTCGACCCCGTGACGATCACGTGGTCTCAGCGCCAACGTCTCTAGCCGACCTCGAGCGGTCGTTAATCAACGTTGGATCGAACAATTGAAACTCTGCTTTTACAAACGCCTCGCTCAAGCAGTAAGGAGCTTCATCCAGGTTCGAAGAGCGAGTTGGCCGTTTCCGCGAGGTGTGTACGTGTACGAAAGCGAGACAAATGAGCGAACGCATTCGTAAATCGCAGCTAGCAACGTAAATTCGCGATTATTCGTGATTATTCGCGATTATTCCGCGATTCTCTCGACATCGAGTGTTCTTTGAGCGCCCTCGCATCGCTTTCATCCGACTCGATGGTTTCGTTCGTAAACCGCGCGGATCTGGATCTAATTGCGCGTAACCAAGCTCGCTCGAATTATCCGAAAATCTTCCGCGAGACGGTGCAAGGGATGGAATTAAAAGTCAACCACGGAGGTACGCGCATCGAACCGACCGACTCCGTAATCAAGCGCATAGCGCGAAGTACTCGGCTCGTTCATTTCGACCGGCAGAAAAAGGTGAAGTTGAGGTGGAGTCGAGGTGGTGGGGAGCCACGGGGGAACTAAAAGGGGGTTAAAGTCGTCCAATAATTACGCGCAATGGCGCCTTCCGGTTGCTACCAGTGGGAGAACGTCGACCAATACGCCGTTTGCCAGGAGGATGACGTTTTACGCGCGATCCTTTTTATTCTTTCGTAATGACCAGGATGCGACATGACGATTGTCGAGAACGGCGGAGGGGCCAATTAAATTATCGCGAGGCGCGCGACGCTCTTTCCCTCCTCCTGCTTCGAATCGTTTGCCTTCCGGTTTGCCCCGCGTCTTCGTTTTGCACCTCGCCTTGATTAATCGGTTTGTTCGACCCGATCGTTAAAGCTGTATGGACTTCGCTCTCTCTACTTGTCTATATCTAGTTCAATGTTTCTCTTCTTCTTGTTCTTGTTTTCTACTTTTCGTCGTATTTAAATTCAAAATTGGTAGATCTGACGAAGTATTCGAGTTTGAAAATGGCAATGGTTAGGTTTTGGTAGAAAATGTTACCCCTATTTCAGAAATATCGTTCCTGCACTTTTTAATGTTACATAATAATGGAAAGTTATTTTTCGTCGTCATGTTCGAAGAGAAATGCGTTCATTTCTCGCCCAGAAATTTAGAACAATTATCTTATGAAATAGAAACCATTTTTATTTTCATGAAGGAATTAATACGTGTTCTGTCGTACTTGAATTCGATGTCGTTAGTTTCAACGAAGTGTTTGAGTTTTGTGGTAATGGTTAGGCTGGTGTAGAAAGTGTTATAGTTGTTTCAGAAATATCGATCGTGGATGTTTCAATTTTGCGTAAAAAATGGAAAGTTATTCTTAACTGTCACGTTCGAAGAAAGATTTGAAGACAAATGCATTCGTTTCTCGTCCAGAGATTTAAAACAACTCATTGTATAAAATAAAAACGATTTTTATTGCCATGAAGGACATGTACCTTAATATTTCAATTACGCGGAAAAAGCAAAAAGCAATATTTAGCCATCGCGTTCCAAGAGAAAATTCGCCAAAACTATAAAAATTCGTTTACTATTCGCTCTAAAGTTTAAAATACTTAATTTTTCATAACAACAACGATTTTCAGTTCCACGAAGGTTTTAATACGTTAACGTCTTCGTGATCGGCTGTCGAAATGTTTTCACCTTTTCCCGTCTTTCTTCTCCTTCCGTTTCCGGTCTCTCGTGATCTCCGTTTTGTTTTGCCTCTCTTGCACGCTTTTCGTCACCATTTCATTTTGCTTCGATACTTTTTTCCGCGTACACAATTTTTTTTCCGTCCGTGCTCGCTTCCCTCGCGTTTCGTTCATCCTCGATCACTGACGGTCGCCCTGTCGCCCTGTCACTTCAGTATCCACGGCGTCGCACTCGATTTTTTCTCTATCCTTCTACTTTTCTCTCTCGCTCGCTCTCTTCAATTTTAATCCCAACGACTGTCGAGAGGGTCGAAGGATTATATAACAATGTCGTCGTTCGGCGCGAAAAATACCTGTACTCGTCCAACAAAAAGTAACGACAGATAGGCCGGAGCTGGCGCGGAGGGGAGAAAAATGGACGGAGGAAACGACGAAAAAACGTTTTGGCAATCCGGAAGTGACCCACTTGAAGCCTTTACACGGGTAAAAGTCGAGTTCTACGTGCTGCGGTAGAGCCCGTTTAACACTTTCAGTTCAAGTAGTTACGCGTCGTAACCACCAATATGGCAATTTTTCCCCCGGTCTCGTCGCACGCATCAACGTATGAACGAACGTGTCCGCTGCGGCGCCTACGTGCTCATCGTCCGTGTAAGAACGACATTTTACTAACGTTAGGAAAAACTGCGAAGATTACGAGTCTGTGGTTTTTGGAGATATTAGAAATAAAAAAAGTCAGTCGTTACGATATCGATTACACTCGTCAATCTATTTTTTACACAAAGTATCAAACGAAAAATTACCGTATGCAATACGGCATGTAAAGTTAGTTTGTTATCCTAAACGATTTCTTTCATATATCAGAGGTAAGCGCATTAACCTGTTAACTGATCAGTTTTTTAACTCTCACGTGTGCTTGATTGATTAAAATAAAATATTATAATAATTATAATTATTATTTTCATAGTATTATATAATTACTTATTAATTTCTCCTTGAGCACGTCGGAAATGAGCAACAGTAAGCAAAAAATGGTTACACAATTAACGGGTTAATATTTGATCCTTCGATGTATTTTCAACATTACAAATCTTAGCAAATGATTCTAGTTAAATTAGATCCCGAAAATTCTAGAAAAATATTCTAATTCTTGAAAAGAAATGGTGAAATTGTGAACAGAGTTTTCCTCCATTCGCGAGAATTAAAATTCAAACCGATATTTGAATATAATTTTGCGATTAATTTTCTATAGCATCGAATATAATCCAGCTCTTGTCGACTTAAAAACGTAACGATCGATGGACCGGCTCTCGTTAATAGTAGAACGATTGATTTTAATCATACTTACTTATTATAATTTACGCTCGCTTTAATAGAGTTACGTTGAAATTAATTGGAGAAGCGTATCGCGCGCATACCGTTACCTAAAGGCTGAAATTATAACAAGAAGAACGCGTAATAATTATTTCGGTAACCAGCAGTTGAATGCTCTCACGCGATCCGTCAGATTGTAGATATAAATAGACGCGTACGATGCGCACGGCCACCGCTTCATTACCAAGTCTAGCAGTTACGTATGCATAAGTAGCTACATTCGTATAACTGCCGGTTGAAAAGCGTTTGTACGATTGTATAATTTTGTTTCTCGAACCGACGATGTTCTCGTATAATTTCTCATCGTTTCTACCCTTGTATTTATTTCTTCCTTCGTGGAATCAGGTACATCCACTTACGTTTTGACAACGGTGGAACGATAAACGACAGAGGAGGATGAACAGTTTCGAGATTGGAAAGTGAAAACACGAGAATGTCCTGCAACGAATTATTAACAACGCATTCGAATCGTTTACGAATTGCAAATGAGATTCTTACAATGCAAGTAGATACAATCATTTAAAATGGCGCCGATACGCGTTATAGGAAACGTAAATTTAATGTAAAAAGTGGGGCTCGGTTCTAAATAAGAGATTGCGAATTAACAACTTCATCATATGCACGTGAAAATACTTTATGACTAACTTAAATGAAAAATAAGTGAACAAATTTTTAAAATCAAGATTTCAAGATCGATCAGTAGAAATTAATTCTAAGGTGAAGCAAAATGAAACGAAACATTGTCCAATAAAATTCTCCGAATTTTTTTCTAATTCGAGTTTTAGACTAGCTGCGTTGAAATGAATAGAAATCGTGAAACCAAAATTATTTTTGATATTCTAATTCGCGTAAAATAAAAGTTATATAAAAGAAAGGTTATGTAAACCACGCTGTAGAATTAAAGCGTTGTAGGAGAATTTCAGCATTTTCTAAACCACGTTAGACAAAATTGCGTTGTTGGAAGCCATATTGTATTTACGTGAGCTTTTTATCTGAATTTTTGACGTGGATTCTTTACGAAAGCAATGCTCAATCAACAAGTACGTAACATGATGGCACCACAAATACAGAATTAATTTTTTTCTTTTTTTTTGAAAGCATTAACCTTCAAAAGACAGCTGTAAAAATTTCATGACGATCTGACGTTTGGTTCAAACATGGTAACAATGGGAAAAAAGAATTTCGCGCGTTGATAAAGCAATGCTTTTTGATAGGAAAAAACACTGTTGAAACAAAAGCTTGGCTTGATAAGTGTTATCTGGACTCTGTACCAGGAAAATCGACCATTATTGACCAGTTTGCTGAATTTAAACGTAGTCGTACGAACACCGATGATGGTTACATTAGAAAACATCAAAAAAGTCTACAACATTGTTTTAGCAAATCGTAAAGTGAAAATGCAAAAAATAGTTGACACTCTATAGATATCACAGGAACGTGTTGGCTTTATTTTGTATTACCGAGCATTATTTTGAGACCAAAAACTTATCAGCCAATGTGATAAAGTCGATTCGACTAAACGCGTACGGCTCTTACTATCCATAAAAAATTTCGAAATCACTTGCGACGAGTGCCACGAAGAAAGAATTTTCACAGAATTTTGCGATCTCGAAAATTGCTCGACTTCCATCTTACCGATGGAATTCTACGCTTCCTTCGCCGTAGACGCTTTCACCTCCAATTTTGCAGTATTTTATAGAAACGTGCGCGTCTTTTATTGTTTCGAACGATGAAATATTGAAATTTGACGTCCTATACCGAACGTCTTGTTTCATTCCGTGGAAATATCGATGGGAAGAGGAGAAGCGCTCCAATTAAAGAGCGACTGTGAAAATATATGCGCGCGAACCAGCAACGGTAGGTCGATGGATGTATTTTTATGATTCGCGTTCGTACTTTGACGGTAACATGGAAATAGAGCGATCGTGATGAAATATCATATAACTGGACGATCGTTGTTAGGTCGTCGTGCTAAGGCGTTCAGAAAAAGTGGTGTATAGAATGACCGTCGATACGAATCCAGAGTCCATGTGATCCCAGTTTCTAAGTAAATTTAGTAGAGTATGGTAATAATATCGGACGTTTGTATTGAACTAAATTTCTTTTTTTTCTCGTTTTTTCTCTTTTCTTTTTTTCTAGTTAATCGCGTTAATCTGGAATCAGGGGTCGTTTCGAACGGTTTTGTGGAAAGAATCGGTAGGAGTGCGAAGAAAGTGCAAACGAAAATCGCGTTACGGACTATCGAATGTTTGACCAACTCGCCGTTATTATTCTTCCTTTTCGAACGAAACCTGTTCGCTCATCGTTATCGTTAGCTTTACATTAAAAACGAAATTTTCTTTATTACGGTTAGCTAGAAGGTTCTTGTCGAAATCATAAAGGCATAATGTCATCGTAATTATCCAATAACGATACGGTGCGTAATTGAAAACGTTGAAAAATGACGCGTTGCAGAAGCGAACATGGTTAGCGATTACATAATAAAAGATTTATGTTGGCTCCATGGGCAATTAATGTAAAATTTGCGTGGCAGTCAACGTGTAAAGAACGGTCGTGACGAGTGTTAGAGTCTGTCGAATGCTTAACTTATAAATCACCTTTCGACGAGGATTCAAGATCGAGTTGGATGAGATATCAAATTTAAAAAGACGCAATCTTGTCATAATTGCTTATGACAAATGTTGTATATGATTAAAAGCGTTGAAAAATGACGCTTTACAAAACCAAACACGCTAAAAAACGACCATGACGCGCGCTAGAGTTTGTTAAAGGCTGAACCTATCCGTCACACATCATACACATTAACATGGACTCGACAATGAGTCGAATGACATTTTACAGACTGCCGCCTGCGACCGTGAAATCACGAATAGCGTCTAGAAGCTCGACAACGACGTAAAACGCGACCATCTCCTCCTTCCTTAGCTTCTACTCCTTCCAACGACCACATCGCCTACTCGATTGCCAATACCATTACTCCGCAGTAAAAGCAACTTAAACGTACCGTTAGAAGACTCGTCCACTACTTCTTCTCTTTCTCTTTCGTCTTGTTTTTACCCACTATTTCTGACTCCCTCACTCATTGTCTCTCTCCTTCTGTATCGCTGTATCTCCTCTTTTCGGACCATACCCCTTCTACCCTCGGCGACTCTCCCTCTTTCTCATTTTCCTACTTCCGTACTACCTATCTTCGATCTTTCACCGATTTTCCCTGGACCCTCCTTTGACGTGCTTGCTTTCGCATTCCTGCAACCAGTATCGATAAGCAAGCATACATCTGCGAGGAACCGAAAAGAACGCTCACTGCTTACGCGAATTAGTTAAAGGCTCCGCGTTAATAAGCTCTCGAGACTCGAGTTGAATCGTTATCCAGCCGATCGGAGGCAAGGAATGAATCATAGTCGCGGCCAAAGGGGAGAATGAAGTTACTTTTTTCAGCTCCTTACAGGATATCGCGGACGTAAACTTCGTCCAAGAGTCGGCAAACGACTGACAAACTTTATCAAAGGGAATCCTCCGTGTTTAACGAAAAGTGCTTCTTCGGTTGATGCAAGGACGAACCCGGACACCACGGGAAAATAACTACCTCAAACGTCGAAGTTGACTCTGCCATACTGGTCGTACCGCTACAACTAGAGACCAGGAACGTTTTCTATCTCGGGAATCGAGGACTTCTCCGTGTTGGCTCGCGGCCTCTCCTTCCACCGGCGCACTTATAATCGCGACTTCAAAGAGAAAAACGTGGAAGGAAAAGTAAGAGGCAGCCGATAGCGAAAGGAAAGCGACGGTGGTTGCGGAGGAGGCACGGGGTGCGCGCTACAAGGGAAACGAACGGTTTGAGTTTCGCGTTACGAGAAAAGTGTCGGAGGTGGCGTAAAAGAAACTCGCCGAACAACGAGAGAAAAGGCAAAAAATTCTTTTAGGAGATTCGTGCTGGGAAAGGGAACGATATGAAAAAGTGGGAGCTGACTTACGTAGAGCTGCGAAGACTTTGCTTGTGGGAAGCGGTCATCTGTCCTAGATATCGGATTCAAGAAGCGCCGTTGAAAAATGCAAGCTGATATCACTGGACATACGGGATCAAACCAAAAGTCGCTCGAAGATCTTCGTCGTGAGTGTCGCGGACTGGTCTGTAAAACGTGCCTGCAAAGGGTATCCTCTGGAATTCGCTAAGACCTAAAACCTTGGTCGAGTTTTGGGGTAGTTAGGAATAGGTTTCTCTATTGTAGGTTTTAATTGTTTTTAGACGATGCTTACGAGGAAAATGTAGAGCTGAATGAGACGAGATTTAAACTTGGGTCTCATCATTTTACATGCGATATTCTGGTCCACTTTTTTTCTGTGACAACACGTTTTTGTAGTTGCCAATACAATATATTGGGTCTACCAGAAAGTTCCGTCTAATCGGGTCATCTTGAGTTTCAATACTGTCTCTTCTGACTATTTTCTCTTTCGATTGCATTTTTTACGATGAGGTGAGTAGTAACAATGGAAATTATATTGTCCAATAAATATCAATTACTTACTTATAATTATTTATTATATTATATTAATAAATATTAATTAAATACTTTCTTTTAACTTAAAAACAGAGAGAACTTTGGTAGACCTAATATTTAAAAATGAGCTATAATAAACCTTAAACGTAAACAAGAAGGTAACAATATGTAGAACGCTGAGAATAGATCTAGGTCTCTACGAGTCGAACTCGTAGTACGTGTCTCTTGTGCTCGAACCCAGTGTTGACGGGTATGTAACGTAGTATATCTTAGTCTCGTCTCATTTTTGGACACATGTTATATAGCGTGTCTTGTTTTCTTCCTAGTGTTGAACATATGTAGTGTATCCAATGTTTTCAACCAAACCAAGACCCAGTTTTGGTCGTATGTAACGTAATGTATCTAGCTCTAGTCCCACTATTGAACGTTTGTATAGCAGTGTGTCTTGCTCTTGTCTCAATGTTAGATGTATGTAAGCTCGCGTATCTAGATCTCGCTTTAGTGTTGATCGTATAACGTAGTCTCCTGCAAATATTTATTCGCAATTTATTTAATCCTAAACTAACTCTTGAATTTCTAATAGAGAAATCTCGATAACACGGGCGAGAAAAGCGTGAAACAACGTTCAGCGTATTAGCGTAAGCTCGAGCCTGTGAAGGTTTCGTTATTCCAGCGATGCGCGAGAATACAAAAAAGCTGAAGAGAATGCTAACGACATTGCGTAGTGAAATAGATGTTAACGCGACTGGTATCGCGACAACCTTTTCACCCTAGATCGCAAAACTTTCGAAACGACTCCTACGAATCGACGAGAATAAATCAGCTCCAACAAAGTGCGCGAGTCGACTCTAAGCTGGACGATGATATCACTATCGTTTTCTTTGTGGTAAATGATGAGCGAGTTGAAACATACGATATTTCCTGTAGAATGCAATTTTATTTAAGTCCGACATTTTGTCGTTGGATAACAACTGATCGATGTGGCAACTGACACTTGTATTCATGCCCCTCCCCCTCTCCCCTAGAAAAATACTTCATGCTACTTGTTTTTATGATTTCTTGTTTTGAGTTCGCTGTTTTGTCACTTCTAGTTCTATATCTAAGCCCATCGCCCATACCTTTTTCGGCGTTGCCACGTGTCTTTTTATACAAGATCTGCAGCCTCGTTACTCCTACACTGTTGTTAACTTTTTTGGCTAGTTTACCAAAAATTCTGAGGACTATCAATCGGTTGTCATCAATCGAGTCAAGTTTGGATACACGTTTAAATCGATTCGTTAGTTTTTTGCTCGTGTGATCCAGCCTCGATCAGTTCTGGTTAAACGTCAAAGATCGCACTTTTGAGTTTGCTTTTCTTCATAATTGATACGGATATCTTGGGCTGAGTAAGCCTGACCGTGCCGCTTAGAAGTTGCTTTTACTCGCTTAACGAGAAGTGCATTTCACACTTCGTCCTACTATTAGTTAGGCAACTTTATCGCTGTATACATTTTCATCTGATGTAAGTAACTCGAGGGAACTTGTCTTAAAGGAAGTTTCAACTTTGAACTTATATTACGGCCTGCGAATTTATATTCTCGATGGTGCACGACGAATTCGTCGTTTAACGTTTCTTCGTGTTGGGATTGAAACGCGAAAATTGTCCATAAACGAATCACTCGTCAAAATTATTCCTGCGCCGGTGCTAATAAAATCCAAACTAACAATCGAATAGTTTAAAATTACGCTTTAGAAATATATTTCTTTGTGCCTTTTGCTTTGGTCGAAGTTCGTTAACGTGATATTATCGTCTCATTGTATTTACTGTTTATCAAATTCATTGCTCTCCTTCGATGCATTTACGTCGTTCTAACGTATCAAAGATTCCCTCTACTCTTACTTAAAAAAAGATATTCTAGTAAATATAGAAGATGTTAAAAATACTGAAGATAGGCAAGACGAGTCAGTCGATGAACCTCGCGATTTTCAAGCATTAAATCAGTAAATACTTTGTCGTGTAATGTGATATATCGTAATTTCCAAAGAAAGAGAAACAATAATTAAAACATTTTTTAACTTTTAAACTATACATCCAACCACTTCAGCAATCAATTCGTAAATGATGAGAAATTCGACATTTTATATTACACGACCTAATACGATTAGCACTCGTGGGATCGATCCCACCTGTCACAGATAGATCGGGAAAATAAACTTTCAACTCCCCGTAGAAGAACTTAATTTTTAAATTTTTCTCAATATCGATATACATTCAAATACGACGGATTAAAAATTGCGTTTACACGCATCGTCGATAAACTCGATTCCCACGATTTAAAATTGAAATTCGATATTCGATATTCCACCCTTCAAGCAGCAGACGACTGAGACCACTCCCGTACAAAGAAGCATACTTTTTATTCGTACTTCCCCGTCCTGTCCTTTGCCATCAACAGTACCCCGTAAGTACCCAAGTAACATCGATATGGTAATTTTCGAACATCGATCAAGTCGGTCGTGAATTCAGCTTTGATGTGCCCTTGTGGTCGTTGTCGTAGTCAATTTGAATATATCTTTGATATTAAAGAATCGGTAATGTCTGGTCCTCTATCGGATCCAGATACTCACAGTAGCATCGGGCTTCGACATTTATCCGTTAATATTCATCTTTGTTTCCGCATTTGATGCTTAGCCACGGCTGGCTGGACGATGCCGTTCTCAAAAGGAGGACGCTGCAGCGTCCTCTTCGCCTTTTCCGGTTGCGTACTCCTCGCAAGAGGCTCTTCAGCCTAGCCGTCTATCGGCATCGATGGAATATACCTTTCGCATTATCCATGCGAGGCAAGTTCTCATGGGCACTTCCAACGGTCTCCTGAAACGGCAAGAGAACGAAGGGAGCGTTCCAATGTAAGGGGTGGAACTGGGCAGTGTGCCGAGTGGAGAAGCACAGTTGTACGCCTAATTCGCGATCACGTGCACTCATTCGTTCGTGAGTGCATACATTCGTGCACGAGACTCGTGCGAGAATGTGCTTGAATTCAGAAGAATTGGATGTTCCTTTTTTTCAGTAATGTGGGAAAGAAAAAGACAATGGTTTTGATTCGCGGATCCAGGTGCTTGATAAATTAGAACACATACATAACATAGTACAGAACGCTTGAAAGACGTGTTAAAGATTCTTAATAAATTAGAATAAATTAGAATTTAGTTGATAAATTAATATAAATAATTGTATGTTATATTTTCACTTCGAACCAAAGATGATCATTCTTCCTATTATTATTGTTAGTATTAATACTGGGTTGGCAAAAGAGTAATTTCGGTTTTCTAATGTGGAATAAAACTCACGTTTTTAAACAAAGAATGAACTTTAATCAATTATATATCTTCCATTTTGTTGGATTACCTTTTGCCATCTTTACGATAGCTTCGTGATTCATAATTGTAATACTGATGAAAATGATTAAAAAAAAAAAACATAACACCATCTGTTTAAGTAAACAAAAATTACTTTCTTACCAATAGAACGGTATTAGTATATTAATATTAATGACAAACTAATGATAAAATACGACGATACTTTTCGGATCTCCTAATACAAAGCTGATACTTAATAATATGAGTTTAGAAATTTGAAACGCATTGTTGTCCGTTAGTAAACCTATTCTTAAACCCTTTTCGATCGTAAACTATCTAACCCGAGCAAATTAATACGAAAACTAACGAGTTAGAGAGGAAAAGAGTATTGCGACGGATCGAAAGAATTTAGGACAACTCGAAAAATCGAATAATAGCACGGCAGTGGGAATAGAGAACGATTGCGCGCGCGCGCGCGCGTGTGTACAAATAAAAGAAAGAAAAAGGCAGAGAGAAAAGGGTAATGGAAAAAGAGGAGAAGATACAGCCGAAGAACTTTGTCTAACAAAGGCGAAGCAAGGAGAAGAAGAGAAGAAAAAAAAAGATCCGTTCTCATTCGATCGGCCATCGGCCAACGACATAATCATTCGTCCCTTTTGTAAGACGAGTTATATCCGTTCGAGAGAAGAGAAAAGAGGTTCGATCAGTCAGGCGATGAGTGGGGAACGATGAGTTGCGGACGATAAAGGGGAAGTCTACGAAGAGAAGCAGGAAGAAATCTTCGTACGAGTCGACCAACGAGGAGAAGAATGAATGAAAAGTTCTTTTCGAGCGTAACACCCGACGGGTAACGTATCATAGCTCTACGTCGCTTCAAAATCTTTATCAGAACACAGAAAACGTAGTTCTGTGTCATTTCAAAGTCTTCATTAGAATACAGACTTTTTTTAAATTACATGCCGTATTCAGGTAAACGTTTTATCCACCTATCGTCGTAAAACTTTTAAGTTCACGTCAACGCGTCTCACCAATAAGAAACAATTCAAGACGAAGCTTCGTCGCTCTCCATTAAACAGACGTAACAACGGCCAGTACGAAACTCGCTTCTCGATGAGAAGTTCGCAAGCAGTTCGTCTAGAGTTCTGGACTGACCCGCACTCGACGTTCAACAGAGGATATAAACACCGGGTGGATACCAGCAGGGTTTGATAATGTCAATCGAGTCCAAACAGCTTGGAACCTAAAGGCGCCAAGTTTTTCCAAGATAAAACGACCCAACATCCTCTCATCTTTTCTATACTTGCCGTTTTCGGTATATATTTTTCCGCCCGTGAAAACTCGTCCCTAATGTCACTCGAGTCCGTACAGCCTCTAATGACTTAACGTTCTTGAATCTTGTCTATATTCGCCACTTTCTCATTATACATATTTTCTTATCCGTGGAAACGCGTCTCACCAATAGGAAACAACTAAAGACGGAGTCCATTCGCTCTCCATTAACACGTTGACGCCGGCTTGCATCGCCGATGGTTCAAACGAGTTCCGTGGGGCGACGAGCATCACAGTGGGTCATACTTATATTTCACAAAATATGTAATACAAAATAGGTTTATATTTTATCTGAACATTATAAATAGACATTCGATAGTAAAAACATCAAAAACATAACACTGTTATAAACTTAACATAATTATTTAAGTTTTTGTGCAATTTTTTAAAACATGTTAGACACAGTGCCGACTGGCTCTCACAACGGTCACAATATGTTGTTACATTTTTGGCTTTATTCGCGGCATACTGTCTACCTTTTATTCTAAAAATGCGTTTATAACTTTGTTTACGTCGTTGTCTCAGAAAATGTAAACGTCTTTTGGGCAGTGCTTCATTTTCATTTGGCGTTTCGTGTCTGTGTGGATTGACTATAGTGACTCGACATAATTTACGAAAAATGCTTACACTGCCTAATATAATTTTCCTAATATAATTTTCACCATGCATGTTCCTTATGCGCGCCGTTGTTCTCCGACGAATATACACGACTATTTCTTTTTTCTGTACGAAGTTAAACAATGTTTTACTTCGCACTATGAACGTTTCTTATAGAAAGGTGTTCACAGAGTTGCGTGCGATGGTCAAAATTCGCGACAAACATCTACTTTTTGAGAAAAATCGGAAAGAGTATCCCAAAATTAGGGCCAAAACTGGCCCCGTCAGCTTTAATTAACATTTACAAGTATACGCAAATTGATATTGCCAAACTATTATATATTAATGTGTTATTTAAAGTCCATAGAATTCATTGCATCTAACAGGAATCGTGTAGCTTTTGTAGTTTGCTTATAAATTAAGGTCAAAGTTGAAAAATTGCGATTTTCTTAAAGATCGATTTTCTCAAAAACTGAGGATGATGAATCAAAACTGATTTCAGATTCGTTTTTAACTCGTCGAGATCTAAAAGAATTACCTAGTGGGTATTACCGCGTATACATTCTGCAGAACGGTCCAATCTGATGTTGCGCCGCCCCACGGAACAGCACTGAAAATCCGTGCCGGCGTCAACGTGTTAAACAGACCTAACAATGGCGAACATGGAACTCGCTTCTCGATGAGAAGTTCACAAATAGTTCGTCTAGGATTCTGGACTGATCCACTTTCAACGTTCAGTCAAGGATTGAACACTACGTTGATACGAAGTCTCCGATAATATCAATCGAGTCCGTGTAGCTTCGACCCTAAAGGCGTCAGTTTTTTCTAAAAAAGAACGACCCAACATCCCTGCGTCTTTCCCGTACTTGCTATTTTCTTATGATACATTTTTTCTCATTCTTGGAAATCCTCTTTGGTCGCAAGACGATAACGTTTACGCGACGCTTTATCGTCGTTCTTTACGATATGCGCGCGAAGAAGCTTATCCGAAATGCTCAGATCGGGATCGTTGTGAACAGATCGGCCGGTGAACTGTTACGTGGCCGTTTCAGCCGTCGAATGACCTATTCAAACAAGTCAACTTAACAGATTCTTCCTTTGTTAACGATCGAACGTCGAAAGAAATCAACGACTGCACCGATGTAGCAGAATATAAAGAGCTACTTATTCTAAAAGAAGCATACAGCTTCTTTTTATACTTACCTCTTAGAAGGTTTGATTATATTTTTTCCCTTTAAATACTAACTCGAACGATTCGACTACCAACAACGTTTTGCACGAATCATCGCCTTCTAATATGCAGCAGGCTCGACTTTTTCATTCATTCAGAAGACGATCGTCAAAAATGTCACCCACGAGATCCTTCGACGACTTTCTTGCTTCTTCCTCCATCCACTCGTCTTCCGTTTCGTCGCCTACCAAATCGTTGACGTTCTCGTCGTCGCAGTCTTCGTAGTCGAGATTTTATTTTTCTCTTTTCGAGCGTTCGACGCACGATCCTACGATCAATTCGTTCCATTCTCGTCGTCCTCTTTGAACGAGCATTGAGATCGTTCACAATGGTCGATTACGAGCTTTTGATTAGGGAACACAAAAGAAATCGGAGAACTCGAGAAGCAGGGCTTTACAATTCCGTTTGTTTATACGGCGGTATACTCGTGAAATTTAACGGACGCGTTCCGATTTTACGAGACGCCATCGTAAATGTCGCTCGATCAAGAACCGAAGTAAACGAACCGAGCGTTTTTTCTTCCGATTTTACCGATCGTTCGTCGACAAACGTAACTGTTTCTTCGCGTAGCACACGCACGCGCGCCTCTCTCTCTCTCTCTCTCT
>JAITYT010000186.1:198528-214552 GCA_025433975.1 Liostenogaster flavolineata
ACGAAACGAACGAAATCGCTCTGTAACAGAAACTAGTACGAATTACCTTTTTGCGATAATTTGATTCTATTCTAGGAAGATTGGACCTGCTTTCACTTGATCATTCTGGCACTTTAGAAAGATATGAAAGATGTTCCTAGAGGGGCAGGCAAATTGAAATAATATCGCGGTATAATTTGCGCGAAATTTAATTCTATTCAATCATCAATCGCCTTTTCATACTTTTCCTTTGCTTCTAAACGATCCAAGAACGACCATGTTCTGATATTAAACCAGCTTCTTTTACTTGAAGATTTCAACGATATAAAAAAAGTTCGAATGAAATCCCTAACGAGGAAAACAAACGAAAACCAACCGATTCTTAAAAAAGAATGTCGCGGTACGATGTGCGAGAAATTTGGTTCCACTCAATCAAACTTTAGTATTAAAATTGAATCGACGTCAATGCATTGCGGACGAGTAGAGTTTTATCGAAATCGTGTAGCGTAACGTGCAATTTTCGACGATTTAACGATGTCGCGTTATCATTAAGTTATAATGTAACGGTAATCGTAAGTAAGTAACGGTATCGCGTCTTTGAAAGTTCGATAGACTGTTATTCGGGTTCACGTACGCCTGTGAAATAAATCGTATTTTATCGACACGATAAAAATCGTTATTGCGCAACTATCGTTAAATTGAACGATTTAAAAAAAAAGTTCATGCGTATCGCGTTAATACGTATCAAATGTAAAAACTGGATCACCCGCTTATTGTCTATATTGCATTTATCATCTAGCAATGCTTTACAATCTACCTGTACGTCGACCGAGTATACACGTCCAGTACTTCTGCGTCTCTCGTTGGACATGAAAAATCCCATTCTTCCGTGCTTTCATTTTCGTGTCAAGCTCTAATCCAATGCGCGCAAGCGCCCGATTTTCACCCGCCCATACGCTGTAAGCCGGACTGGAATTTATCTGGTAGATTCTTCTCGAGAGACTAAGCCAAGCTAATTTATTAATTTATCGGTAAGCGTTTGAAAAAGAATACCGAAATACCTATTCGTGATATAGAGACATAGATTATAAAATCGAAAGCTTTTTCTTAAAGGAAATGTATATTTTATACGATATCTTTCTTTTATGCTAGAAAAAAATTTTGCGGCATAAAATAGAGCATTTGACGCACGATACGATTCCATTTAGTATCGATTTAAACGAGTGGCGCTGTTTCCTAATTCGTGCGCATTTGCGTTTGTTTTACTACATTGAATGTGATAATTGGCCCTTAGAGTTCGTACTTTGTAATTCCAATTGATGCAATTCACCAAAAACAATCATTGGACGGGAGTGACTTTACCGACGTGTGTTTTAAGACCGAAAAATAAAAACGAAATGTGTTATCACCCTTTAGGAATACTTAGCAATCTACTTGAACATCGACACAGTGCACATGCCCAGTACTGCTGCATCTTTCATTGGACACGAAAAATCTCATCCTTCCGTGCGTTCATTTTCATTTGAAGCTTTATTCCACGCACGTACGCGCTCGATTTTCACCCGCCCACACGCTGTAAGACGGAGTAGACTCTACCTGGTAGATTCTACGCGAGAAATTCACCGAGAGACTAGGTTAAAGCTAATTTATTAATTTATCAGTAAGCGTTTGAAGAAGAATACCGAAATATCTATTCGAGATATAGAGACATAGATTATAAAATCGAAAGTTCATTCCTAAAGGAAATGTATATTTTCTATTAGAAAGAACGAACAGACGCGATATCTTTCTTTTATGGTAAAAAAGAAAATTCCTCGGTATAAAATAGAGCATTTGACGCACGATATGATTCCATTTAATATCGATTTAAACGAGAGGCGTTGTTTCCTAATCCGTGCGCATTTGCGTTTGTTTTACTACATTGAATGAGATAATCGGCTCTTAGAGTTCGTACTTTGTAATTCTAATTGATGCAATTCACCTAAAGCAATCGTTGGACGGGAGAGATCTTACCAAAATGTATTTCGAGACGGAAAAATGAGAATGAAACGCGTTTTCCTGCCTTGATCCTTTTGTTACGGTTGAACTGGCCGTGTGTACGTCATTACTGAAAAAGGCTTTTTTCCTTGAGCATTTACGATACGATAGCCGTTCAAGATCACACTGCCCTTGGCGATAAAACGAACAAATGATAGAAAGTAAACTTGATAGCTGAGATCGAAGCGTAAATTGTTTCATTAATACGTGATTAATCCGATACGAGTTGACATAATCAAGAGATACTCCGCAAATACGGTAAAATTTAAAAATAAATATCCCGTGGATGCTCACTAAGTGATAACTTTGCGTCCCGTAAAGTGAAACGTCCAACTACGTAAGAAGCAAAATCGATGGTTATGATTACGTCATCTAAACCGCGAGAAAAAGAGGATATTAGAGGAACCGGAAAAGTAACGTATTTTTTCATCAAATTAAAACAAAGAGTTTTATAATATATTTTTACTTCGAGTTAATGACGCAATCATCTTCAGTGTCACATAACTTACACCGATTGTCTTCCACAGCTTCAGTGTTCGCAATCGAATTTATAATACCAAATATAGAATTATAATTTTTACTCTCGAAGTACCTACGAAAATAAATCGAGCGTTGGACGAGCGGGATTCTAACCAGGGTCTTCGCATTTCGCGTGCTATGCTCTTTCCAACTAAGCTATCCAATCCACGACTTCGATAGTCTCGTAGGCATTGCTATATCTTGAACACATAGCTCGAGGCGTGTCCTCGCACAAATGTTGATATGCACAAACTGAAAATTACTATAACAAACAAAAGAATTACTTTCCTGCCTCCTAATATATAATATTTTAGAGAGACCAGGAAGTAAACTATTATTTTGTAACGCAACGCACTCAACTTTAGAAAAAGTTATAATTCAAAATCCTAAAATATAATTTTCATTATTTCTTCTGATATATTTTGTAATTTTTTTGTAAAATACATACTTTGTAAATATGTAGATACAGACACAAAAATCTCACTCCTAATACTATGGGAATGAATGATGCAATCATCTTCAGTGTCACACTGTTATCTTGCAGAACTTTGGTATACGCGATCAGTCGATTAGCATTAAACAAATGTTGACATACGCAAACATGACTTTATTTTCCTTAACACAAGCAGATACGATTGTGCGTACATGTGCGCTTCGCAGATGCCCTTCCGGTCGCGCGAACGAATCTCGTCCCGCCATCGTTGATCACAAAGCGACGTCTGCGGGTCTTTGTCTTATTCTAAGATGCATTCAAATGCAAATTTGTCGCGACCTAATTCCGTCGAGGAGCGTTCCGCAATCGCGGATGCCACCTCGTCCGTGCGATATTCGCCTCTATGGTCGAAGGGCGAGCCGGCGCGCTTTCATCGTCTCTCGCCCGATTAACGGAGAATTTTCAGCTTATCCACGGTCAGACCGCGCGAGCTGTCAATCAAAGCGAGACAATACAAACCGTAAAATGAATCGAATAAGCTGTAAATTCGATTGGGAGCGGGTAGCCTTGCCCACCCGCCGCAAACGGAAATGAATTTTCGGAACAAGGTACGAACGGTCGCGAGGACGCATTTATCATCGATTTTTGGCTCGCGCGATTACCATCCAAAACGGTGACACGATCGAAGATTAATCGACGGCCAACTCGCGTCCTAAAGCGCCGCGAGATCCATCGGATCCGCGCCGACTGCTCCGTCCATCTTTCCTTTTTTCTAGTCGACTTTTTTCGATTTTTCATCGTTCGATCTGCATAATCCGCGTAATGCATTCCTTTTTCTCTCTTTCTGACCATGGAGAATGCATCTCTGACAGGCCTCATCTCACACCGACTCCACATTGCGATCTCCACACCGACACATCAGCCGACCATTCCTTTTTGGTCGATTCATTATTTTTCGATCTGCATAATGCGCGTAATGTTCATCCCTTTTTCTCTTTCAGATCATGGAGAGTGCATTTCTGATATATCTGAACTTATGCGCCACAAGATTTATCGAATTTACACCGTCGATCTTTCGTTTTTTCTCGGCGACTTTTTCTATTTTTCATAGTTCGATCTGCATAATGGACGTAACACGCACCACTTTCTCTCTTTCCCTCTCTCTCTCCGCCTCCATCTCTGACTCTGTCTCTGACTTTCAATTTACCTGACCGTGGAGAACACATTTACGATACATCGGATCGAATCCTTCTTCAACGTTCGTAAATTGATCAGATACGTCGCGCTCGACCTCGAACGAAGAAAGCAATCAAGATGAATACAGTCGTAACGCGGAACATTTATCCCTCTCTTACCATTCTCGGTGCGCTCACGGTTCATCAATGTCCGATAGAAACTATGAACATGCCCTCGTGAGCACCGATAGCACGCGGATTCCGCCGAAATTCGTATCCGTTATATCGAGTGGCGCCAATGATTTATAGAGTCGGAAAAAAGAGCGCAGCAAACTCGATTGGAACATGGTGACGATCTATGGACTACCGAGGCAGGCCGTGACGTAGCCACCATTTCCATCCGCGTTTCCGTTTTATTGCGACTTACGTAACGAAAAATCACATCAAAAAAAATCGATCAACCAAGATAAGCGTTTGTAATTTTATCGAGACGACTGGGACAAAGACGAGGACGTTATTCATCGAAACTGCGAGACTAATCGAAGATATCTTTTAACGAAAAGTACGACGCTTGCAAGCGATCGGTGTTAGATGCTAATCATACATTTTTCGAATACCTCTTTATACGTACATGCTCGCCAACATTTGTCAGTTTCGAGTTAAAATAATTACTACCACCGTTCTACGATAACGATAGAAACGTTTTTAATACGCGTTAATTAAATAACAATTATGAGCTGATAAATGTATCTCACAGTTTGACCTAAATTTATTATGTCAAAGTTTCTTACGAAGTTATACTTCGCAAAAGTGTTTACGTGATTTTTGTATTATTGACAAATGATAGCTCAATTACAGAAAAGATTACGAGAAATTTCAAAAATTCGAAAATATATTTTTATAGTTAATATTTAAATGTAAAAATTACAAATTGACAAATTTTCTAATGATTTCGAATTAATTCTGCAATTTTTGGCAGCATTAATGACATCCATGTCACAATGGATACTAAGCGAATGTTACGCTTTTCTACGAAGTTTATCTTTAGACGTGTGCCTCAATTTGTAATTTCATCCTAAGGATTTCTTGATACAGACCTGAAAAAATCATCTATTATTTACATAGAAACCTCTATATTTTTGAATGCATGTCGATACCACAACGATTGCATGGAATTAAAATATCCTAGATCTAGCACATTCAGATGAAACTTTTCATTATTGATAAACGATGGCTCCACACATAAAGATTACTAGAAATTCCGCAGGTGAAAACATATTTTTTTGTTAAATTTTAAAGATAGCCTCAATACAATAAGTTTCATTAAAAATTGAAATAGCTCGCTTTTTGCATAACGGGGGAGGTATTATAATTATTATGATTAATATTTACTCCACATTTCGTACGATCCGATTCACAGCTCCATTCGTCTAGACCAAAAAAAGACACGAAATACGATTTAATTCGCGAAATACGTCGCGCGGAAGCGGTATCAGTGTCGAATCGAATCGCGATAGTCGAAGATGATTCGTTCTCGCTTTCGAATCCAATTCAGCTCGCAGTCGAATTCAAAACCAGTTTGCACCTCAGTTCGAAAACGCGCCGGTGGTAAACCATTGAGCCATGTGCCGCATGCGGAATGTTCGTGTATCCGAAAAGGCGAAAAGATAACGCGTTAATTCTCGGAATACGGAGGTCGAAAAGCTCCCTCGCGAGCGGTTTCACCAATAAAAATTCGATTTACTCCCATGAATATTTTTGTTCTTTCATTTTAATATATTTTATTTATTATAATTATTACTATTTTATTTATATTCTAACATTTTATACGTTAGAAATGAAACAGTTTTATTATTTCTATATAACTTATTATTATATATTATTATGTATAATTTCGAACGATAACGAGAGAATTACCATTTGTGCAAAATTATTTGCACAAATATTTTTTCTAATTTCTTCCGTGACTGTTAAATTACTGACATATTCTGGAACCATCAAATACATAGCGCTAATAACGGTTTTTTATTATAACAAATCTGCTTTATGACTTTGGAGTTAGATTCTTGAAAAAGCTCATTCTTATATTGTATTGTTATAGTAACGTTACGAAACTATCGATATGTAAAAAAAAAATGATACAAACAAAGTTATCCTTCATTTTTATTTCCTTTGTTTATATTCATTGTTATATTTGTTTTTATGTTCACGAAATAGAACATTTTCTTATCGTTTTTATTTATTTTAATGGAATCTCTTATCTTAAGAGTACGTTGCGAAGCCGAAACAATGTCATGCGCATATCTACATCTATAGTCCACTCAGATTGCTTTTACTGGCTGCATATATGCATCCACAGCACTCAAAGTGTTAAATGAAATCGTTCTTAGCATTTTAATAATAAATCTTCTTCTAAACTGGAGTTCTTTATTTTTTTAAGTATTATTCTTTAGCAATCGCAGTAATCACCAAAGAAGTGTCAAACATTATGGATATTACATAAATTGAAACGTTTCTGCGAGGTTGGATAATCAAAACTAGACCAGAAAGTTAACTTTTTACAACAGATCCCCATTTTCTTAGAAACAAACTTTTTCTTTGTTTTTATTTGCTTTATTCGCCGTTGTTCATGGAATAGAATATTTTCTTATCGTTTTATCGATTCTAATGGAATTTCTTATCTTATGGATACGTGCGAAGCCGAAAACAATGTCAAACTCATATACGCGTCCGTACTCCGTACAGATAGCTTTTACCAGCCGCGTATACGTATCCATAGAACTCGAAGATCTAAACGAGATCGTTCTTGGCAAAGATATCGTGCGAGTTATCGGTAACGTCGATCGATAATGCGCCTCGTCGTCTCTATTCGCGAGTATTAAAAAACAGAAGTACGTCGCGCTGTATTGGTAACGCAGACATGCCCAGAGATGCTGGGAGCGAAACGGGGGCCGGCGAATGAAAAAAAGCTCGTTCCACGTTGAAAAAGCAATTACGCCTGGACCGCTATCAAAATTGTTATGGCGGGTTGGAGAGAGGAACGAGCGAACCATCGGAATGGAACGCCGGAGCCTGGACAAGAGACGAAGGGGATGGGTGGTAGATGGAAAAGCCAAAGATGGCATAGAGGGATGAAAGCGAAGGGAGAAGAATGATAAAACCACGCACTCGTCGTCGACGTTCACGCACGAGCCTCGCGCCCCTCTCCGAATTTCTCTCGTATTTCGACTCACGATAGAATTTATTCTTGCCCACGTAAGCTAGAGCCTACCACTCTTTCTTCATCTATCGTGAAATCGAGGTAAATTGCGAGGAGAGCGTTGCTGCAAGTTGTCCTACGCGCGGAAACAAATCTCTGCGTCATAGTGCGGAGATAAGAAACCAAGTCATACGAGGAGAAATGCAAGAATTAGAGAGACTGGAAAGCAACATCGTATCTACGCATATTGGCGCTCATTTAACACGTTAAGCGCCACGCCAGTCCGCACGGACCGGCGGCAGACTTTTCGTTCGTGTTATCATCGCGCGCGTGTCGGTCCTTCCGTACTTATGAGACTGAACGTTTAATTTAGGCAACATCGGCTTTTGTTTGGTCAACGTTTTAAGGAAAACAATATAATACTTAAAAGCATTAATGTAATTAATTAAAACAAGATTAGCAAAGGTGAGGTTTCTGTGTTCATTGATTACAAAAGGTTGTTACCTTTAGCGTTATATTTTTAGCTGTCTTTGGTCCTAACATTCGTGCGTTCTGATTATAGCATTCGGTGCGGTATCTTCTAATTTTGTGCGCACGGCCTTCCTTTTTTTCCAAATGATCGTACTCTGTTTTATTTGTTTATACTACATCTGTTTATATTCTGTCTCGCCAATCTGCGAGCGGCCCGGTAGGGCCCGCCTGATGGCTAACTGTGGCGTGAACGGAACGGCATGTTAATTCGGCGTGACGCTTAACGTGTTAATATTAATCAGTCGATTGAGCATGCCGAAGTTGTTGGAGATATTGATTGCAATTTCAACTTTTGTGCATATCAACATTTGTGCAAGATAACGAGAACAAGTTGTGCGATACTGAGGGTGATTAAATCGTTGATTCACAATAAAAATATGTTATAAAATTATTTGTTTTAATTTAGCTAAAATATATAGTAGGAGAGGAGGGAGAGAAGGGCTAAAAGTAATGACGAATTTGCGTATTTCGACGTTTGTACAATTCTAATCAGTCGATTTAGTATGTTGAAGTTGTCGGAAATATTGAGTGCAAGTTGTTGAAATTCTTCCATCGCTTCATCAACTTTTCTCTGTCCTTCGAGGTCTTTTCCCTTTCATCGATCCTTTTTCCTTTTGCATCCTCTGTATCCTTTTTCTTCCTACCGCTAGGAAAAAACCGCAGAAGGAAAAAAAGAGAATTATGAAGGAAAAGAATTAGAGAATGAATATATCCTTTTTCTCTGCTGACGACACAAAATCCTAAATCGAAACATTTTGGGGTTGTTCTCAATCTCTGTACCGAAACACTTCGACATCCTTCTCCTCCTCCTCCCGTTCTGTATAACGGATATTCGACGCGTTGTTATCCATCATACCCAGTGACAAAGTTCTTTTCGGCCAAATGGTAGCGCTGTTGAAATTACTCCATCGTTTCATCGATTTTTCTCAGTATCCTTCGAGATCTTTTCTCTTCCGTCGTCCTCTTGTCATTAGGAAAAGACCACAGAAGGGAGAAGGGAGAAGTAGGAAAGATAAGAAGAACGAGAGCACAGATCGTTGAAGACTTTACTATCGGGTATCGATGTAGATGAGTGCAGGTAGGTATCGACGGAATTTGAAGCTTGGAAAAGCTGCGTTTCCGGCTCGATTCGGCCTGACAAATAATTGGACGCGCGCCAAACACCCAACCGACGTATACCGGGACTAGATGCTATTTTGATTTGACGTATCGCGAGTCGACGTTTGTATGGCGCGCGAGATTCGACCTGCTATTGATGTAGTCTCCGCCGTGTACACGTCCCTTTCCGCGTCCCTACGTCCCGAAATGCGATCGAATTCGTCGACGACGCCCGTCGGATTATCATCGATGTTTCTCCTAAATATTCTAGTTCGCGAGATATCGCGGGTGAAAGAGGCTCCGATAAACACGGGCTAATGGTGTTTCGAAGACAGTGTTTAGATTATAGCCATGCTGAGCTTGGTAATCAGGCGAATTTCACGTTCGAGAGCTAGAGAACATTACATCTTCAGAAAGATTCTTTATATAAATATCTAACTTTTTAAGTGTTTTAGTTGATAACATCAAAGATTCCCTATAGGATTTTGAGTATTTTCGGGGTTCCATCGATTGATGCCAATACGCTATTATCATTTATAATATCCATAGGATTGATAAAATGTTTGTTTGTTCATTTTTCTAATGTTTCTTGAGTACTGTCAGTCGATGCCGGGTCGATGGTTTACTCAGAACGCACATATGCAGCAATGGTCTTCAAAAAGTTAACACTTTGCGGAGAAAACAGATCCAAGCCAATAGTTTCATCGGACCAAAGTCGCAATAGTCGTTTTAAATTCCTAGCGCATATTTCAAAATATCTCATAGGATTAATAAGATGCGCATTTATTTATTTTACAAGAACTTCGTTAAAGCTATGTCACTGTTTTTCATCGAACGTATGTATGAGTTCATTAGACAAATGGATGGTTTACTCTAAGCACGTATGCGCGACGATAATCGTCAAGAGGTAAAAATGAATTAACAGAATTCTCTTTGCGTCTTAGTTTTTTCTCTTTGAAATGATCAAAATTGATTTAGAACTGTCTGGAAAGCGTACAATAACATGCTTAGTGTGATTAAAGTTAATGCATTGGGTCGGTTTGAAACGTACGCGTTTCACGATCTCGTAAGCGTGCAATCACTGTTATCGAGTTACAAATGAAATTTCGACCGGTGTGTGATGGTGAGTGGTTAGGAATGGAGGCGAAAGGGAGGAGAAGATGGAGAGAACGAAAATACTTTAGCGACACCCGACCAGCAAATTTGTACGTCCGATCGTTGCCGAAGTCTCAATGATATTTTTCGGCCATATGAGATAGCTTCATTTCCGTAATTAAAAGTCTCGGTTTAAAGTTGCAACGGTCATTTGTTAACCGTGCGCCTCGCTAAACTAAAATGAATTACCGACTACTCGGCCACGAAACGCCTTTTTTCGCTAACACGTTCCACGATCCATTTATCTTCTCCGGATCCTTCGAACGTGTCGCGCGTATGCGTCGTGCGTCAAACTTACTCTTGCCAGCCGTCTCTGGGAAAATTGACACTTTGTACGTGCATACGTACACACGCTATTTGTTCTTTTTTTTTAAAGAAGTATCGCGTGTTTTCTTTTCTCTTAAAATCGCACCGTAAAAGGGAATGACGAATTAAAATAGTACATGGTGATCACGATAAACGTCAAACTTAATTTCATGTTCTCAATCAAACGATCATTATCAAAAGAATGTTGATACTCGCAAATACGACATTACTTTCCGGTCTCTTAATATGTTAGAAAGATCTGAAAATAATGTCGCATTTTATCGTCCAATTATAACAAATAATTTTATATTAAATAATTATTTTCAATCAATGACATAATTATTCTCATCATCAATGATCAGTCATTATAAATCTTGCAGAAATACAGCGTAAGCAATCAACCGATTAGTATCAAACGAATGTTGACACGAGCAAATACGACGTTACATGTCGATCCCCCTTAAAACAATACATGGACCTCTACAAATTTAATATCGGCAAGAATTATCCATGACGATCGATTCGACGATATCTAATTCAACTTGTTCGATTCCTCCTCGCGCAAGAAACACCTCGTAAATACATTACGATGAGCATGAAAAATTCGTGAACATCCGTACGTGGTGGCGCAGATCGAATAACAAAGTATCCGAGCGATTTCGCGAGCTAGGTGTCGCTCCATCGCTGGGGAAGGTATTCGAAACGACGTACGCGAACTATCCTCTCATTTCGGTAAGCCAAAGTTACATCTATACGTTACTCCAAACCCTTTATCGATGGAATGGGCGCCTTCCCGCGATACTGCGCTCAAACTGCCGTATCGTTAATTTCTAACTCAAGTTTCAAGCGGCAAACTCGATCGTCCCGGTGAACTTCGATAATAAAAATTTGCAAGAATATCAACGCTCCTATGGGCATCCGTTCAACCGTCCGTATCGTCGACAGACTCGTTCAATTTATCAAAACGTGTTATCGATACGTTCGATGATTCGATCACGTCGATCCTTCTCAACGTCGAAACATTCAGCTCGTAAAAAATATATTCGGATTGTACGATTGGATTTTGTCGTGCCTTCGGTGTGCACCTCGATGGGACAGTGTGACGTTCGTACAGCTGCACGATTACAAGGAATAGGTTTGATTGATCCGATTCCGGGATTTATTTTGAACGATTAACTGTTCGTCCGGTTACTCGATGACGAATTCGCCATTGGTGGGAAGTATTGAGCGACGCGAAGCCAAGTCGCCTCCGCGATGAAAGACATAGATGAAAACAATATTGTAGGAAATTCGATAACATTCCTACTCTGAAATTCTCGAGATTTTATCAATATAAATCCCACTTCGATAGTTGAAGGAGGAGAGCAATCACTGTCAGATCAGGAAGTTGTAGTCAATTCGATAATCGATAGTCTATGAGCGATTCGATAATAATACCACTCATAAACACTTAATATTTTTGTTGAAGACATTTTTAAAGGTACTTTTCTAATACTTTTCAAGAACATATATAATACATACACATACGTGTTGTTTACGTTTTGTCCGATCGATGTATCGCGTTTCTCATACAATATTGTAGACTAAAGGGTTAATAAGAATATCCTACTTCGACAGTTGCAGGAGAAGAGCGATCAATGCCAGGTCAAAAGCTTGTAGTCAATTCGAAAATCAATTGTCCGTGGGCAACTCGATAATAACACTACTCCGCTATTTTCTAGTCGATCTCTACAAAATGCCACTTTTTAACTTTCACAACAAAATGTTGGCGTTCTTACGTATGGTATTTTTGAGCTACACATTCTACTGGAATGGACATTTATTTTAAGCAAAAGCCTACAAACTGTAGGAATCTTAATAACAATATCCCACTTTGGTATTTAGTAATCTACAAAATGCCATATCTTAACTCTTGTAGGTCTTTATTCGCGTACAATTGTGATGTATGGGCATAATCTCTGTTCGGCATTGGCGATGTTACGTATACAATTTCTGGACTAGGCATTTTGTTAGAGTGGGCATCCATTCCAAGAAAAAAACCTGCAATATTTAATTTTACAGATTTACAGTTTTCTCCGGCTTAATTATTATTCGGAAAATAATTTTCAGCTCTTTATCGCAAAAACGTTTTATAAAATAATTTTTGCATCGCCATTGTTTCGTGATTTTTGTGAAATATTCCCTTGTATGATAAAATGCTTGCCGGCTCTAAGTGAAACAAAATTTATCCGCATCGCGTCTTCGTCTGGAATATACCCATTGGTACGAATTGTGCGCTCTCTTCTACATTTTCTTGTTTTCGACAAGAAGACACGGGAATTTTTAAATAATTGTAATTTACGTGATTGTCTCTCTTCTTATAAAAACGGAGCTCAAACATCGTTGAAGAATTTTATATCGCGCTAAAGTCGGTTTAGGGAGAACGTTTATATTTTCAAAACAATGACGATGAAAAATTCTCCGCGAAAGAACAAACTCGATAGTAGAGGCTTATGAAACGTGTGATTCATTCTTGGCAACGCTCGTGCGTCGTAATTCCAGGTCCTCTTATTGCGAGCATTGTCCGAATAAGTTAATAGTCTCATGGTTCGTTAAAGACCACTTCTTGCAATTTACACGGCATAATTATTCAAATAAGTGAATAATTAAAGTTTAAGTTGCACGCTTGATAGAATTATGGCAATTCTTTAATGCGTTCATCGTGACGATCGTTGTGATTAATGATAATTGAAAAAATGGCAGTCTTAATTATTTTATTTCTCTCGAAGATATTCTTAAGCTTCGTTCGAGCATTCGCTATTGCTTAATATTTAATGTGTGCTCAGTGACGATCGTCGTAACGAATAAAAGTTGAAGAAACGGCAGTGTTAACTGTTTTATTCCGCGTAAAGATATTCTTAAGCTTCGTTTGAGCAAGAACAATAGGAATCACTAATGCTTAACCTTTAGGACCAAAATTGACGAGAAGCATATTGATGATACGACAAGTCGTCCGAAATATCGTTATCTTTAATCGCAATGACATTATTGAAAACTCTGAACTGCTGAGTTCGGATCCGTAATACATTTTATCCTCATAATGCGTAGAATACAATGCAAATATCGTTGCTTTATAAATATTTTAGATTAATCGCCAAAAGAACGTGACCTTAAAATTCGAAGTTGTGAACAACTTTTCGGCATAATTTTTTTACAGATCTTGACCGATTCAAAAATGTAGAGTACGCCTATAGCAGGCAAACGTACGTTTATTCTACGTTAGGCGAAAAGACGCTGTAGGCGAAGTACGGCTCTAATAAAAGCTACGCGCGTACATCTCCAATCGTTCTGGCCGGTCTGCGTAAATCCTCGAGTAGCCGTTGTCGGAGGATTAACGACAGCGATGCAGCCCAAATCGACGTTTCAACGCGATAAATCGTGACGCGAGGATCGTCGTTCGATTCGAACGGCTCTGGCGTCGAAACGCTCGACAATCGCGCGGTCGACGCGTCTTTTCATGAGTCGAGAGCGTGACGAAAATGTCGAGTGCAAATCGTAAGATTTCCGAATTTCTTAAGGAGCAGTTTCAAAAAGTTACATACGATTATTTTTTTCCTTACCTCCACTAACAACAATATTCTTAAATATGCGATTCATTAATATCTGCATATTGGTACTGCATTATTTCATTTGAAATAAGCCAACATTTAAAGACATATTGAAGGTAACAATCAATTTTAACAAGAAAAAATTAAAGGTAACAACAAATTCGAAGTCACAATAGATTGAGATAACGAACTAATGGTAACGATAAATTCGATATAACAATTTTGAAGTAACAACAAAATTAAAGCTAACAACAATCTCAGGCTTACGATAAATTCAAGCTGAGAACGAATTCGAGGTAACGGAGCAAATATCTATGTTACGCGTGCACGCATACAAAGAAGACTTAACGTGGGATATAATTTAGCGATTTAATTGCCCCAACTGTCCTAAACACGATACGTTGCCTACACGGGCGTGCTAACGTTTTCGTTCGCTTCGAAATAGCTCTCGTCGCCACGACACTCGTCCAATCGCTTCGATCTCTCGAACTCGTGGCACAAAAGGGGCATGTAAACGCGGATATGGGTAAATGGAACGGTGATTCCTATCGCGCTAAGAAGAGAACGCATTCGTTAAATTCCTGGCGACGGTATCGAGAGGCAGGAGAGGACAGAGCCATGTAATCGAATCTCGACGCGACAATAAGCGGTGAAGATTACGACGTCGCCGGCAGAAGGAACGACCAGAAGGGAAGAGGCCACCGCCCTCTAAAATCACGGCGAGGATCCTTTGTTCGACGTAATAACGCGAAAGCACGACGACGACGACGAAGACAAGGAGGATGAAGAAAAGGAGAGGGATGAAGAAAGCGTTAGCGAAGCTGGCACGCGTCCAGACTGGTGACGATACGACGCCGTAAGATCGTTAAAAATTGTCAAGCTGTACGCTTATGCGAAGGGATACGAATCGGAAGGGGCGAATGAACGACTCTCGCATTTAAAATCCGCGACAGTGGGCGACGGCACGGCGTAACGCGCATCCGGTTTAACGAAGGCGACGATGGAAGGCGTTGCACGTGCCTGGTTTTCCTCGTGACGGAAGCCCTTCGCGAGGTTGCCCTTCGTAAGGCTGCCTTTTGCCGTCAATTTTACGGTCTACGAACGTCGTTCGTAGCCTTCGCGGAGGGAAGCGCGCCAAAGAAGGATGCGTAGGATTCGATAACGAGCAAGGGTGACAATGAGATACGAGTGCAGCTCGTAGTATTATAGTATAAATTATTAAGCTTGAAAGAAAGTATTTTCGATATCTAGAAACCGTTAGCGTTATGTAAACGTACTCGTTTTGTTTACGTTTGTTCCGAGCGAAGTACGAGTTAGTCTCGTATTCAAGTTCTTTTTGAAGGAAGTACATGCATCGGAGATACACTATTCAGCAACATTCGTCTTTTAGACAAACATATTACATTGTTTTATACAAGGAATAATAAAACATTCTTTAAATCTGATAAGTTCTTTGTTAATCATTAATTTTCTGAAATGAAAATGAACACTATTCCAAGCAATCGACGCGTGATAAATTGCGGTAATCTATACACGTGAATTTTTGATTAAGTCTACCAGAAAGTTCTGTCGTTTTTGAATGAAAAGAAAGCAATACGTTTTCGATAGATTAATTAATATTTGCCGAATAATATAATTTTTATGATTGCTGACCATCTCTTCTCGTATATATCGAGCACGTACATAAAAATGCAATGGTCTAAGGAGTCATGTTGAAGTTTGATCGGCACATCGGCTGATAAGTTCCCGGTCTAGATATAATGCCCGGTAATGCAAAATAAAGCTTACACGTTCTTTCGATATCTTTAGAGTGTCAGCTATCTCTTGCATCTTCACTTTACGATTCACCGAAACAATTTTGTGGAGTTTTTTGATATTTTCTGATGCAACCACCTCAGAAACCATCAAACCACCTTGCGTGCCGCATCATCGGTGATCGTACGACTACGTTTAAATTCAGCAAACCAGTCAATAATGGTCGATTTTCCTGGTGCAGAGTCCGGAT
>JAITYT010000186.1:223699-235448 GCA_025433975.1 Liostenogaster flavolineata
CATACTCGGTTCAATGAAGTTCATTCAAACATAAGGAAAATGTCGTGTCAAACTTACTGCTAGAACGCGCAATATTTTTTCCCCAACCTAATACTTAACCATTCAGAGGTTGGATCTATCATTGTCCGAGTTTCTCTCACACTTATTATCCCCTTGATGCGTAGAACACAATACAATAAAGACAAATTTGATCTTGAAATTCGAAATGAAGAACCATTTTGCGACAACTTTTCTATACAGAACTTTACCGATCTAAAGATGTTTAATACGTCTGTGTCAAAGTGGTGACCGAGGTCACCGACGCGAGGACAAGCAAATAACGGCTGAGTCAGTCAAATCTGAACTCCACTATAACGTGCACGTGTTCAGAATAACGATACGAATATAGTTCATTCGATATAATAAACTAGTGGTTAGGAACGTAGTGGTTGGTATCATCACCTGCACATCCCATATTTCCCCCAAGTGACTACGTAGTAATTTTCGCGATCACGAATTGTGCGTTAAGTTGCAGAAGCCACATAGCTCCAGCTCATCAGCGAGAAATGGCAGTATTTGAATGCCTACGCGCATAACTTCCCTGCCTTCAGCCATCTTGTTTAACTTTAGGTAAAACAAAGGCTGTTTCGTGTACTAAATTCCGGTCTGGAATCACATTAGGGCCACTAAGACCAACATTAATTTTTATCTTGTGCGATACGCGTGAACGAGTAACTTGATAATTTACCGATCATCTATGACCACTTTGATCTCACGAACGGATACAGTATTGGTATTAGCTCCATGCATCACTGGTTAGCTCCATAGCGCTGAACGTATGCATTAAGCATGGCCTACTGAACTTTCGAGTCAAATTCGTTTGAACGGAGTCGAAAAAAACTGGAATAAACAAAAAAATCAGCGACAATTCGGAAGGTTCCTGTTTTGTTCCAATCGTTCAGCCCGTCGTCGCTTTTACACAGTCGACATTCGTATCTTTTCTTACGAGCTCTGACGGACGAACTTAAACTCGAATCGTTGCATTGAATTCCATTATTTGCTTGATCTCGGATTGCTACGCGGAAAGAATCTGGAAAAGAAGGCCGCGATTGCGCTCATCGAGCAGAAAAGATCCCGAGACGATTAATTTCTCCTACGAGGAACGAAATTCATTATCGAAGAAACGAACCGAACAAGACTCGACAAGGTTCGCGATCGTTTCTAAGAGAATCTCGTTCTATAGCCAGAGCTCACGTATTCGCTTGGATAGTTGGTAACGATGGAATCGTTCTAAATAATGTCGGAATAAAGGAAGGAACGAATGAGTAACTGCGAGTCAGAATAGTAAAAGTGAAACAATTCTTTTTTAAGTGTTCTCTATTCTATTTCCTGAAATTAGTTACACTTTTTTTAATGGTTAATGTAATCGAGAGGATTTCAATGTAACTGTCACTAAATATGAATGAATGAAATTGAATTTACAATAATAAGTATATGCGGGAGATTAAATTAACTCCCGGAAGGTCTATAAGATTTTTTCTTTCCAATCTTCTACTTACACCTCTACAGCAGATGTTTTCAACAAGGTTTTCATGATCTTTAATCAGAATTTGATCAACATTGCGATTTCTTCTGTTGTGAATATATCTAGGGTTTCCTTATATCGTCGTTTTTGACCAACCACGGATAGTTTAGAATTGAACATCTTAGGTCAACTCATCAAGAGTCTATGAGAAATGTGTCTATGAGAGTCAAGTTCCGTTGCGACATCCAAACAATTCGTTTCTATTAATACTTTTCATTCGTATTTAGTCGTACCCTAGACAAACGATGTCTCTTCTCTCCGTCCATTTCCGAGAGTCACGATAAATTGACTGAAAGGACGACGCACGACGACGTGCGCTCGTAATTCCTTCGTTGAACCCTAGGAGGCGAACGTCGCGTCGAGCAGTTCACGGAATTGGGCCAACCGTAATTTCTTTACGGATTACGCTCGTGGATTGAATTCGAGTCAGTCAGTTCCATAATAAAAAGTTCGGACTGCAAGAGAAAGAGGAACCGAATGAACGAACGAACGAACGATCGAACGAAATTTCATAAAAAAGTATATCTCAGACAGGCGAGTTCCTCTCTTTACGGCCAAGTTCCTGCGACGATAAATAAAGTTGCTTTAGCTGCGGGGCGCACTGCAACCGATGGAACTTCTGCCTTCGATCAAAATCGGTGTCGATATGCGCTCTCGATCGCTCCGGTGAATAGTTTCGCTCTCGGTAGGGGGTGCGAGAGGGACGTTAATCCTTCGGACCGAAGTTGTCTCGATCGATAACCAGAGCATATTTCCGTGAGCGTTCGATTCGTAGCGATAATTTAAGAGGAAACTTCAAACTTAAAGTTTTCTTCCGATTTTTCCTCCAACGACGTTCCCTCGATGAAAATTTATACGCGCCGGTACTTGAGCAAAGCAGTACGAATATAACGACTTTGAGGAGAAAGCACTCGATTTTCTCAGGTACTTGGAAAATAAACGAACACGCGCGCAAAACGAAACATCGACGCTCTGTTCGAATCCCTTCGATCACGAGGTGCCACACTTTGTGTACGCCTTCTTTCTTCGATAAAAAGCTTTCGTACGTATGATTCGTATATATTGGATTGTTCAGAAAATTCCCGCTGGCTCTCGATAAATCGCGCTGATCGCCGTCTTTTTTTATATTTATGAATATATAAAATTTAATATAAAATAATAAGTAGAAATATGTTAGGTATACCAGAAAGGTTCGTTCGTCTTTGAATTTAAAAAACCAATACATTTTCGATCTATTAATTAATGTTTATTGAACTTGAAATAAGATTATTTGACGGAACTTTACGATAAACCTAATAGAAATATATTTTTTAATTAATAAGTATTTCTAACTTCTGTGGAATCGAAAGGATTTAGAAGCGAGTCATACGCACAATCAAAAAATAATCAAGATATTTATTCAATAACACCACACAATACAACACTTGATCAGTATTACGCTATCTACTCCACACCGTCTACGATAAATGTAGATTAAAGCTCTTACTATTCCACGTTAGAAATTCTTCTCGCCTCGCTCCCTAAACTGTCTTCATATCTATCAGTATGACCGATCACACTTCACTAGCATTTCAGCCATATTTTATACATTTCATACATTTTTTATCGACGGAAAGTCTCCAAGCGACCCAACAATGCGCAAGGGCAGTTGAACAAGCATGAAACTTTGATGATTTTCTCGGTATATACTAGCAGAACGATAAATGACAAACATTCGTGTCACTCGATCACAAAATCGTCCTTACGTCATTGCGTCCTTGGAGGAGGGTGACGGTATCACGGCTACTGAAATTATACTAAAATCTGGCCTCTTACTTCGGTTAAGGGCCGACGATAAGGAAATACCTTTCCGCGGTACGGTATGGGGTATACGTGGTTCGCCTGATAACCAAAAGGTATTCCGACGATATTCTCGAGAAATTTCTGCAGAGCGCAACGTCTGACGCTACTTTATACCCATCGTCAGATACTAACCGCTTTATCCGTTAGGCGACGTTTACCGGAGCACCGGATTGCGTTAAGGCATTTACTGGCATATTAAATTCCCTTTGATTGAAATTGTTATGTTCGTTGCACGGCCGTTACTCGCGTATCCCTGCATGGATTCGTTCCCGATGTCATTGAAGTCTTCTTTATGTAGAAGATCATAGATTGTCACCTGAAAGCGAGGAAATCGAATCCACACTTTTAATCGATCCAGGCAAATTCGTGGAGACTAAATTGTTTGTAGTACGAAATGTATTATTACGCGACGCGGCGAAATTGTTCATCCCTCGTTGAAAACAGATCGATTTGGACGACTTCGCGTTTTTGACATCTTCGTAATTTATGATCGTAACGCTGACAGAAATGATTAAAATAAAAAAGATGACGACATCTATTTTTGAAAGCTAAAATTACTTTCTATATAAATACTAAAACATTACATTCGAATCGATTTGGGCTCGGTCTTTTGTTCCTGCGTAATTCAGAGTTCAACGATGCGCAATAGGAAGTTCCATTATTATTACGCGTGGAACATCGTAGTAATAATAAAATGTTGAATCGATTACTATTACGATTATATTTCGATACTTTAACGCGTCGTAGGATCATTCGTTAATTTCACTCGAACACACAATATTAATTTCGACGCATTCTCGAATAGTGAACGATTTTTCTTACTTGGTTATCGTAGGCGAAACACAGCGGAAAGTAGCCTCTTGCACGCGGAATTACGAGGAATCGCGAATTCTGCATCGTTGCATTTATAACGCATGCACACGTGAGAGATACATATATGCGAGCGCACGCTCGACTAATTGAGTTGCAAGGCAACTGACAACCCCGGTTTTCTGATCTTTTTTTTAAATGCTCAACTTTTTATATTTGAAATAAATTGCAATGACAATCAATAATTACGGTCATTAACCTTTATCCGCCGGATTTAAATCCCAGTATTTTGCCGGACTGTCGGCTTTAAATGCCCGTCATTTAAAAGAATTGGCAGACATCTATGAAACTTTTAATATCTGCGACACTAGCAGTTCCTCCACAAAACAGCTCCCTATGTGCGACGATAAGACGCAGCGATGTTAGCCGGGATGTTTTGGGCACGCTCGGCACTTGGCAAAAACATTTAAAGGGATGTTTCGAAGTAACATACGTAGGCGGAACTGCACGTAAAATGTATATCAATGTTCAAAGAAAACTAACGAGCAGTTGCAATGCCACATTTTTGACTGCGAGGAAGCGTTAATTCGGTCGCATAGTACGTTTTTAGAGAAATAAGAGCATTTCTCTAATCTTTTTCACTCAAAAATTATTCTTTACTTTGTTTCTATCGGAGAGGATAAATGATAAAACGATTACTACGTGATAAAATCTTATAATTTCTCGGTTGTTCGTCCGAAATATTCACTAGTTCATTAATATATCTCATAACAAATTTGTCATTGGATTGTAACAGAATGTCTCATTAAAAAAAAATCTTAAAGTGCGATAGTAATGATATTAACGACCATCCCAGCAAGGGATTCATTGGAGTTTCATTGAAGAAACAATTATTTCTGAAACGATAAAACATGAAGTTCAAACAGGAATTTAAATTTTGAGCCTCGAGGCATGGATATAATACCTGGTGGAAAAATCTGAACTTTTAAAACGCTTACTAAGAAACGACAGGACTAAATGCAAATCGAGAGTTTTAAACATTGGCAAATTAACGACGGCGCACTTTAAAGCTAAATTTGGAAATCGTACCGTGTCCAGGCCGTGAAAATGTCAACCTTCCACTCGTCGATATCGAAAATATCGTTTTTATCTTTACTAATGTCAAACGTTCAAGCGTGCGATCTCTGTACCAGATTCAAGCTAGTCACAGAGACTCTATCGTTCTTTCCGATATCGACAACTTGCGACAAATTTTTTCGAATTTCTTGAAGCGATAGTATAAAAAAATAGTCCTGTCGTATACACAATCGATATGTATTCGCGTGTGCTTCTTTTTGGAGATGAATTCGTATCTAAGGAAATATCGAAATATCAAGAAGATCGAAATTGTAAATACGAGCATAAAGCTTTATAAAGAGTTATGAGGCTCGTAACGAAACACCGCGGATTCGTTGTGTTATTTTTGATTATAAAACGATTATACAATGATTTTAAATGATTATAAAGCAATCATAAAATAATCTGAGAATCGGCAAATATCTGCAAGCGTGACCTGATTAATCGAAAATAACGAAGGTGAAAATTTCATGTCGCTCCAATTTTCGTCGAAACTATATCAAGCTTGCAACGCACGAATTAATTTCTTGTTATTTCATTGGCTGCCATTAGCGTGTCTACGACAAATAAACTTTGCCTGAGATTATAATTGTTATACCACTTCCTACACATTGTCTTTTATCAAATCCGTCAAATTTCTTGAAGTAATACGATGACAAAATAATCGTGTTTCGGCCATCTACTCGCTCGTGAGTCTTCTTGAAGACGAAGTTCTAGAAACGAATATAAAACATTATAAAAAAGTATGAAGTGCTTTGATGAAATGTCGCAGAATCATTGTACTCCTCTTGATTATAAAACAATCACAAAAGGATTATTAAATGATTTTAAAATGATTATAAAGTAATTATAAAACGATTGTACAATAATTTTAAAGTGATTATAAAATGATCATAAAACCAGTAAATATCTGCACGCGTAACCCGATAAATCGAAAATAACGAAGGATGAAAATTTCATGTCGCTCCAATTTTCGTCGAAACTTTATACCACGTTTGCAACACGCGACCCAATTTCTCGTTATTTCACTGACTGCCTCTCGCGCGTGTCCTCGGGAAGCGAACTTTACCCGAGAACACAATACAATGAACTCGCCGGACAACACAAACGCGTATCGATGTGTATAATGAGATTTAAAACGCGTTACACGATGCGCGCTTCAACAATTTCTATCTTCCTTGGATTTTAAGATTTCTTTAGAGACAAAATCACCTTCAAGAGTACGCACGAGCTAGTAGATGCCAGCGACACTAATAGTTTTTTGTATAGTACTGTTTTAAGAAATTCGAAAAATTTGTGATAAAACATGACAAAGTTTGCTTACCATCGAAACATGCAAATTTTTATTTTTCCCTGTGATTTGATTCTAAATAATACGAACATTATATAATATATTGAATGATCTAGCAAGTGATGAAGATATTTGCTCTACCACCTTATACGACACATCCCGAATCATATATACATGGGACATTTCTATGTCCTCATCAGCCTCAGCGAGGTGTTCACGCTATCCTTTGATTCTATCAGTTGTTTTCACCGAACACCATACATGAGTTCATCGATTAAATTGATGATTAATGCAGAACGCATATACCTAGTGGTAATGCTTCCTTATTTTTGTCCAGTGCCAGCCTCGCATTCTTAATTAATAAGCTCAAACTACCCTACTTACGTTATATACAGTATATTAGATAAATAACCGAACCTTTAGGTACGCAATAAAACACTGTATATTATGTTTAAAAGTTAATATTCCTTCAAAATAGGTTCCATTAGAATCAATACTGAGGTTGGAATTCGGTATCGTTTATTTATTTAACGTAATATATCCACCAACAAAATTGGTACCCACGATTGCATTGAGTACCAATTTCCAGGTCTTTTATGATCTTGCTCCTCGGTCTTATAACCCTTGACAGGTTAGTTTTTACAGATAAAATAGGCCAAAAAGCCTGTTTAAACGAATGTGACCTCGAAAACTCGAAAACCCATGTGGAAGCTCTACTGATCCTTATTGTCTTTGTGTCACCAGCAGAGTCCAGCGCCAGCAGCATGGGCATCGATTCGATCTGGCTGAGCGCGACGACGCTGGTCCTGACGACAATCCTCGCCTTGGTCGCCACAACGTCCATCACCGCATCGGGCGTCCTCCCGATGACCTCGACAAAATCGACGAAAGCGACGGTGACGCCAACCACGAAGACGATAAGAAGAATCAGCCAGGTGGTGGCGAGCTCGACGACAGGTGGCAGAAGGTAGCTCGTTGGCGCGTTAGCTTCCCGGGCTGATCGAAGCCCGACCTGCCGTTCTGTCGACCGAAAGATACATCGTCCATGTAAAACCTAGTAGTCTAGGGCTTCCAGTTATGTATGTTACTATGTATGGAGTAGATAGTCGAATAACAATGATTTTTATTCGGGACGAGACAACGGGGACAACGGGGCATGATCCAACCGACCTGGAAGAATGCTGAGTGGAGGAGTGGGGCAAGACGGAGCGAAATTATACATAGATCGTTAAACGAAAGGAGAAACGAACATTCGAGCCTAATTATACGCGTGTCTCTTAATTTCGAACGTGTGTTATCCTTCGATGTGAAATCGTTTACGACGACGACGACGACGACGACGATGTCAATGGCGTGGCGATCGTGGTGAAAATGAAGCGCAGAACCTAAAACGGAGGACAATTTCAATAAGGGGAGATTTTTTCATTTTCATGATCACCGAGGAAGCGCGTCTTCGTCGACGTCACGCGACAGTAACTCTCATCATTCGTTTCTCGATCGTTTTGTTTTCCTTCTTCTAGCGATACGAGTTTCCATGAAATTTGACGAAACGTAGGTTACACATACAGGGGTAATTATAACGATTGATATATAAATTGAATTATATAATGTTAGCGCAGCGAGCAATATGGCGTTTCGCTCGACATCCGCTACTCTTAAGATGCCTAACGAATAACGCGACACGATAGGTACTGGTTTGTAATCTGTACAAATTGTAATAAACTACGATATGAATTATATCTATATCTATATATATATCTATATATATATATATACACAAGTATAATAGTGTATATAGATTATATATACATATAAACATATACATGTACACATATACAAACGATGCTTTTTCCATGAATCACTCGACGGGCGATTTTCGTACGTGTTTGACGCTGTGTTCCCTCCGTGTCGTGCAAGTTGATAACAGGAATAGAATCCTTAACGAACGCTTAACGCGAGATATTCGGATAAGTAAATAATTAAGAGTGAAATATTTCGATTCTTATTTCATTATATCGTATTATATTATTACTGATATTATTAAGATTAAAATTATTAAATTAGAAAGATATTTGAAAAATGTCGAACGTTCGTGAATGATGATTTTGACAAACTCACAAAACGGAAGATTATATTCACGATAGAAATAGTTATCGAAGTACAGTCATTGTGCGTTTATGTTCGATTATTAATCACGATATTCGAATTATGAATTTTTTTAAATGCGTGCTCCGGTTTACCATCGATTCCTTTCCTTAGCAAAACCGATATTTTCTAATTCGAGAAGTCGCGATTCACGATTATGGTTACTTGGATTAACGCTGGTGTCAGTGAAGAGGATAACAAGTATCCAGATGAAATGCTTGTACTCCCAGGTACGTATATATCTCTCACAATCGAAGAACCAACTCCGTTCCTATTTTTGTAATAATTTCACGAGGGAATTTATGGAGGCCACTGTCGCCGCGACAATACTGAAGTCAATCGATGAACAAGTAGACGAAATTCATTAAATTGCCTTTAATTTTATTTTTTTACGCTGATTAAAATGCACTGTTCGATGATATCTCAAACTTCTGTCCTTGCGGGTATTCTGAAATAGTTAATATTGGGTCATTCCACAAATAATGCGATTTTTTCAGTTGCATGAACTAACAGTCGGTTGTGTAGGCAATAAACAATCGGCATAAACTTACCATAAAACTAGGTAGTAAAATTACTTTGTTTTTATTCTTCAAATGGAAAGAAGATATTTAAATTCTGTGGTACTGAGTACACACACTCACACACACATGCTGAAATCTTGTTCTTATGCTTAGTGTAACTTTTGAAAAGTATGGTTCGACGAATATTTATTTAAAATTTTTAAATTTTAAAATCCGCGTTGTTTATTGCATGACTCAATATTTCGCAATCTCACGAGAACGAATGCAATAAATTCAAGAATACTTCGAGAAACTTTCATGAAAACTCGTCGATTTCTCTGTGAAAGATTCATCCACGATCTACGATCAACCGATTCCATCGTATATTTCGTCACGTTGTCGTCGCTGTAACGTTTCGTCGCGGCAGATCGATCGAATCCAAGGGGAATACAACGAGAACGAAAGAGAGAGCATGGCTGCGAGCACCGTGGAGTGACCGTTAATCAAGGGCGAACGCGGGAGCCGCAAGATTCGGCAGATAGGGCCAGACTAAGCTAGAAACAGGCAATTCTCCGCGTCTGCGCTGGTACCGACGAAATTAAAACTCGTGCCGCCTGACTATCCGAGCTTGCTCGCATTTCTCGTCCTGGAGTAAACGCGATCGCGCTCTCGAATCGTCGCCAATTCGTATTTGTAGGATAGATCCACGATTGCGCACGAATTAGACACGATCGATTCAAAAATTCGCTTGAAAAGTGCCAAAAAACTCGAGCCCGTTTTCAATCGAGTCTTGATTAAATTTGAATTTCCTCGTACTCCGAAACGATCGATTTTCGATCGGAAATTTTGAAGATGTAGGGTTGTGCGGAAAGTCTTCACCGGTTTCCAACAGATCGCCAATCTTTTTTATCGCTTGTTCGAAAAATATCTGTCGAATAAAAATTATAAAGCTTTATAAAAGCAATAGAACATCTCTACGATGACCAAGACAGTCTATCAAAATTGATATGTTGTCATTTTGTAACGTATTTTTAACGGCGAAGACTTTTCGTACAATCCAATGCAATGATTTCGTACAAATCGGCAAGAAAGTAATCTCGGTTTTTAAATGCGAAACGAAACTCTATTTTTTACACAAAGAATGAATTTTAATCATTTAAACATTTTCCATTTCGTTCGATGATCCTTTTTCGTCTTTCTGACAACTTCGCGATTCGTAACTTTTTTCGTTCTTTACGTTCTTTTCACGATTTCTATGATTCTTTTTTCGATGACCGCCAAATACTTCTATTAGTGTTTCTTAACATTCTTTTCGATAAACAGGTCACGTAACTTCTCGAACGTCGAACGCTTGCTGCGATTCTTTTTCAATAACTTTTTGCAGAGCATCGATAGAAGTTATCCGACAAAAGTAAAACGCCATTTGTGAAAACCAATTACTTTCTTGTCAGCTCGATAGATCGACAGAATCTCAATTTGTACTCGCGAAGTTTGCCTATATGTTTTACCGAGTTAAACTTATGGCTAATCTGAATACTCCGAGGATAACATTGCGCGCGATTTCGCGATAATTTACGATAATTTTATGAATAGCGGCAACTATCTCCCCTTTCATAGGGGATAAAGCCGCGAGGCGAAATCTCATTTGCATTTGCATCTTATTAATCGTTTCTTCAACGTTCGCCTCTATCCGTGAGAAAATTATTAAATAAATTCTTCTCGTGATAATCATCGCCTTCCGACCTCTACCTCGCGCAGAAAAGTGGGCAGCATCGATGTTTATGAGCATTGCGATGATGACGAGGATGTTTTGTCAATTTTACCAAGGATCCTTTCGTGTTTTTAACCCAAGGGGCGTGGCAGACTATCGAACCCAGTTTAATGGCGTACGATTGAGCGCCATCGCGGCTGCTTAATCACGAGAGGTCCTCGTCGAAAGTTTGATAAAAATGACATGATTAAACGGTCCTACCTCCTCGTTGATTAACGAGGCAGTTAGTCTTGACGCTGGAAGTTGAATCTCCGCATCAATCCCAGCTTCGCAGAAATATCGTCGTGAGTATCTCCCAAACGCGACAACGTGGATAAATTTCTGAACGAAGGCAGTATCGATTTTACCTTCTCGATGTCTCGAAAGGAGAATTTCCTTCGATCGTGGAACTCTTACACGAAGACTTCTTTTGGTCTTCCGCTCTAGCACGTTAAATCCAACGGGGGGACACTGGTATCCGACACTGAGTTCGTTCGTAGCGCCATGTTATCATGGGTGGCCAACAAAGCCTAGATTACTAGAAGCGCATAGTTCGAATAAAATTTGAATTCTCTCAAATTTGTCCATATTATCATCGTTACTAAAATGACGCGAAGATTCGAATGAACTATGGAACACATAAAAATAGTTCTATATTGCAAGCTCACAATAACAATTTCCAGCCTTTGTCCTAGCTAGTTTTTCCATTTTTTTTTTTTTTTTTTTTTTTA
>JAITYT010000186.1:263362-274383 GCA_025433975.1 Liostenogaster flavolineata
CTGTGGATTGACTATACTCGACATAATTTACGACAAATGCTTACACTACGTCCTAAGATTATTTTCGCCATGCATGTTCCTTATGCTCGCCGTCGTTCTCCGACAAACATACACGACTATTCTTTTTTGTACGAAGTTAAACAATGTTTTACTTCGCACTATGAACGTTTCCTATAGAAAAGTGTTCACAAAATTGCCTGCGATGGTCAAAATTCGCGACAGACATCTACTTTTTGAGAAAAATCGTAAAAAGTATCCCAAAATTAAGGCCAATATTTACAGATATACGGAAATTGATATTGCCAAACTATTATATATTAATGTGTTAGTTAAAGTTCACGGAATTCATTGCCTCTAACAGGAATCGTGTAGCTTTTGTAGTTTTTTTTATAAGTTAAGGTCAAACTTGAAAAATTGCGATTTTCTTAAAAAATTAATTTTGTCAAGAACTGAGGATAATGAATCAGAACTGATTTCAGATTTGCTTCTAGCTCGTCGAGATTTATAAGAATCATCTAGTGGATATTACATTGTGCTTAACGGTTCAACCTGATGCCGCGCCGTTCCACGAAGCGAACAGTGAAATCGAACGCTCCCCCACGGAACAGAATCTGGAAATCCGTACCGGCGTCAACGTGTTAAGATAAAATGCACACGAAGTGACGCAAGTTGGCTTCTTCTAGTGAAAATCGAAAGTGATATTCAGTTAACACATTCCGTGCCAAGCCGTTTTTGCTCGGCTTGTCAAGCCACGTTCAGGCCATATGGTACACGTACAACGTATCTATACACATCGTGGTACACGTGGTCTGAAGGTTAAGTATAAGTGACGATGGTAGACGTGGCACGAAACGTATCAACGACTTTTTGAATTTGCTAGAAGAAGTCAACGTTATAAAGAAGACAATTACAAACGCGGAGGACGTTGCCACAGCCGAAACTCAAAAACGTCCCCTGCGTAAACAGCAAACCAAAATGTGTAAATAGACAAGCTAGTAGATCGTTAAGCCGAAATGCTCTCAAACTGATAAGACCATCGAGTTATTGACGTATCAGGATCTCAAAACGATAAAACTAGTCAAGATTTAAAAGGGCCTGACAGGTTCAATGGTACATCTTTTTGGAAAATCTTTTTGGAGAAATGAAGTAGCCAGCTACACCGAGTAATAACTACGATAATACTTTCATCTGCAACGAGCAGTCACCAAGTGAATGCAATAGTGTTTCCACGCTTCTAGTTTTTTTTTTATTTAATTACTTCTGTATCTCTTTACTTCTCTGTTTCTTCATTTCTTGGCACAATATGTTTTTTAATAATAGGTTTTATTTATAATAACAAAATATTATTCACAAATAAACTAACAAATATATTAATTCTCGTACAATATTACTGAACTTATAATACGTTCCAACACATTAATTCGTCTCCACTTTCGTGTCACTTAACTGTCATAGATTCTATTTTTGACAGCCCATGACCGACATAATTCTAATCATGTTAAGAACATATTTTCTCTAGAACGTATAGTATTTCAAATGTGCTGTAGATTATACCAGGGGTCGGCAACATATGACCCGCGGGTCACCGAGTGACCCATTTAATAATTTCAAGTGACCCTGTTGAAGCGTTCAACCAGCTTCGCTACGCGGCGGAGGTTCGACTCGGCTCGGGCCTCCGGTTGCATGGCGAGACTGCACTTTCCCGAAACAGCAGAAACGACTCCTACGATCCATCACTAGCCCTTCACACATGGGCTGAAGGACGAGTGCTTGAACCCTCACCATTTTTGTATGTAACGTTTTTCCGTGATACCGCGGACACTTCGCAACTATCCGCGGTCGGGATCAGATCGAGTCAGAATACACTCCATTACGATACGCGGTCCATAGAGCATTACTTTAATTATATACGGTTAATCATTATAGTAAAGAGCAGTGAAACGAAACGTCTTTACTATTATCTCTATCACTTCCTTTCCCAATCGTGGGAACACGCTTCGATTTTTACAACGTCGGAACGTGCGACGCATCGCCGTTATCAGTCAAGAGCCGCGACGGGTCAACAGACCCACTTTAGTTCCGAAAATAAAGTTTAATATATAAAATAAATTATAAAACATAAACATGAAACAAACATTTTGTACATAAGTACAAACATAAGTATTTATGTGTGTAAGATCTATGTCGATTACAAAGTTGCAGTAACGATAGTAGGTGGAATACAGCAACATTGCCCCAACATATTTTACCATTATTGGACGCGCGTGTCGTAGTCTCAGTTGTGTGTGAGTCATAGTTAAAGCATAATGTAAAATGGTGACAAATTGATATGTACTTCATGTACAGATATAATTACTGCCAGGACTTACAATATTAATCGACACTTCTCTTCAAAACATAAAGGTGTGAGTGAAATGGCAAAAGAAGATAAATCTGAGTACATTGCCAAATGTGTATTCAATTTCATGGTGAATGGTGAGATTCACTTTGAATATGGTAAACTAAAATCGAGGTTCAAAATCTGTCGATAATAAAATTCGGATAGTTGAAAATGAAAATTGATCATCCCACACTCAAAATAGACGAAAAATGAAATCCTAGGTACGCCGAACGTTTTAGGATCTTCAAGTTGCTTTCTTCTATCTGACCGATTCAAAGTGTAGAACTTCGAGGAAAGAGTTCTACGGTGAATGATGAAACTCACTTTCAACATGGTGAAGTAACAACGAACAAAGCTCCAGTACAAAACAGCATCAAAGTGCATGGAGTATGCGAGACTGATCGTGCGCACTAGGATATCTCAAAGCCGAGTCAAAGGTGCCATAATTCCTGCAAGAGAGGTCAGAAAGAAACCTCGGCGGCAGCTCAAGGAAGGACCAGAAAATCCGAAAATCAAAGATTTGTACGACCTGACGACCCATTTGCGTTTATTCGAATTCCTGTTCGCCTGTCATACATAATATATGGAACAAAGTACATCTTGTGAGAAGATGCCGCGAGCAAAGATACTCTGTTGCCAACCCAGAGAAGTCCTACTAACAATTATCTACAAACGGCTAACAACATCACTAGATAACCAACTTGGCGTCTTATGAACTGATCTTGAGATCAAGGAACAACAGAACAGAACTGACAGCCACCGAAAACGCTTTGCTATCTATGTATCTTGCGGTGCATTCTACGCGTTGTCGAAGAGAATAGGTAGGGATCTAGAACTTTCACCGTAGGGCTTGAAACGCATTCGGAGCGCGACGCCAGCGCTTGGCCTGAATCGTCTCGTAGCGTGCCTTCCTTCCTTTTATTTTCCATGCGCCTCTATGAATAAATTTATAACCAGCTCACTCTCGTATACGATATACGAACATTGTATTATATACACCACGACATACATACGCTACATTCGAGGTTGTCTTAGTTCACTGTTCGTGATTCGAAGATTAAAAATGTATTCTTTAAACATACATTTACCGTTGACGGTAAAATACAGTAGTCGGAAGCAAAATATACGTGACTCGCTTGCCAATCGATCCAAAAAATTTGTTAAAGTTCACTGTTTGACGTTTGAAAGGAACAAAAATCCTCCACTGACTAATGACACTACAAACATTACGAACTCACAAAAATAGCATGGATAAACTTAATACAATTTGCATCTTCGATATGTGGAAAATATCTTATCACACTATCCGTATCGTCGACAAAGATCACATTAATTCATAATCTCTAAATGGGACAACTATTAGATTGACAATAAGGTAATTTGGTTTCTTAGCGCGAAATAAAACTCAATTTTTTACACAAACAACGAACTTCGATCAATTATATTCGATGATCTTTTGCCGTTTTTCTGACGACTTTAAAAAAAAAACATTAAAAAAAACAACGCCATTTATTTGTGAAAACAGAAATTACTTTCTCGCTGACCCAATATTTTCAACTATTATACGTATGTACGTGGATATCCAACGACTGTACTCTGGCACACGTTTCCTAAGCACGTATTTGTCTCCTCCATCTCTTTCTCTTGCCCACTTTCTCACACCTACGTGTTCTCAACGATTCGGTTACTACGTAGACTACGAGCTGACTTGCAATTACAGTTCTCCGACGATCCTACTCGCTCATTAAAATCACATCAACGTCCTTATACAAAGGGAAGAAGCGGAACCTACTTACCTCGAAGTACTAAAATGCGGTTAGGAATTTCTAACGGATACCATCCGAACAGATCCAGAACAAGAAGACAACAGCGATGCCAAGTGTGTAAAGTGATATCCCTACTTTTTCTCCCCCGCTGTGTTGCTCTCCCTCGCTCTCTGCCTCTCCAGGTGTCCGTCGAATAAATGTCAGCCGTTGAACGATAACACCAGCCTCTGTTAAGAGAAAGTGCGCGACCTGCGCTTTTCGTGTCGCTGCGTTCGAACGATCGACCTTCGAGTTTCTCTTCAACCTTCGAAGTTCTTTCAAAGTAGAAGATCGACGTTAAGGGATTCAGAATTGGAATCGAATCGCTAAATGACCGAGTTTCATCGAATTATCGACGTTTAACTCGATCGTTCTCTCTCGATAGTTTTTTTCGAAAAAGCGATCAAGAGAATAAGATACTCGTTCGATTTGAAGTCTTGCAAAAGATTTTACGTGTAAGTGATATTACAGTTACTATCTCCGTTCCGCCATAAACAAGCTATTTTAACTTTTACCGAAATTTATAGGACCGTGATGCTATTTTTGAAGTTTAACTGTGAAAATTTATTTTCGAATTAGAGGAAGTTTAAGTAACTTTATTTGTAATTGAGTTATCGTTTGTCGACAATTAAAAGTCACCTCGACAGAAGTCTAGGAAAAACTTCGTAGCGAAGTGCATTTTTCGCCTAGTATCGATTGAAACACGGATATCATTAACCATTTTGATGCCAGACGATGATATATCGCCATTTCGAAAAGTTTCAAGAAACGAGAAGAACAATATATCTTGTTCGAAATGCGACTGCTCAATCGCGGTGAAAACTCAGTTTTCAGTTTAAATAACTGTAAGTACTTATGTTAGAGTAGAAACATTGATCGTTAAAATTCAGTCATCAAATGCCATTTTTTGTTTACGTAAGTGCTTTTTAATAACGAAAATAAAATGAAACAATATGAATTCTCATAAAAGTATTTCTAAACTACAATCGGATACAATATGACATTGGTTTTGTTAATCGAAAAGTGCTTATTTACAGCAACAAAGCAAAGCATGTATTAGGTGAGTTATGGACACTGTTGAATTTTATGGCTGTTTTGATTTGACTTTTTTTAAAGCGGATTAATATTTTGCAAAAGATACAGTTATTATTTAAATAATTAAGGAAAATTAGAAACAAAAACTTAGTATTTTCTATACTATTTATATTCATCTTCTCGCGTAATGTCTACAATGTTTAAATATGTCAATATTATCTGTAATCGTCAGGAGCGCAGTGACAATAAAAAAACAAAGAAACAAACGTAAAGTCCACAACACTAAATTAAACAGTTTCGAAATCTCTTGAAAACAAAAATTATGCTTTGTTTATACAAACACAGTCAAATTGGCATATTTTTTATTATCGTAAAATTATTCATAAACTATATCTATATTGGAGGAGACAGTCTGTGTATCAATGCATAAATCGCATTCGACGTCGGTCAATGCATCGCGCTTTCTTATAAAATGCATCATACAAATTGATATTACTAATCGCTTAATAAATTATTTCTTAATTTGTGTGCACTTACTCGAAGTATTGAAGAGGCGACGACCGGTCCGGTAGGTTTTTGGATTCAACTCCTCTGCGTTCGTAATCCTTGGTATTCTCAGAAATTTTCTTGCATTTCACTTGTAATAATTTGCACGGCATTATCGCTTCACTTCGCGACGTGATACGACACGTTTCCATACATAAAAAATACAGCAATTCGGAAAAATGCAAGGCGCAAATGCGTAGCGTGTCGAAAATGTACGAAAGAAGTGAAACGCGTTACGAATGTAAAAAATGTGACGTAGGATTATGTAATTATCTAAGTTTCGAATTATGTTACACTTTACTAAATTATTAGATATATTGCGAAAAAAAGCTTTACATTTAAATTAAATTTTTAATATGTATAGTAGCAATTTATTTCAGAATACAAATAAATAAATAATATTGTTTTAATGTAGTGAAATTCAATTTCTTGATGCGTCTCAAAGTCTGCCGCAGTCAAAGAGTTAATACACATTTATAGCCGTCCTAAAAAGTAATAGCTACTGACAGCGCTTTCGAAAGGTGAAAACACTGTAGGTGCATTGAGTTTGAAAGACAACACTTTGTGTACACATCGATATTGCAATAACGTAACTATCGTTTCTATTTTGTTTACCTATCTTATTTTCCAAAGAAAGTTTTTTTCTTAACGTTTTAATCCTTCATCGTTTTTCATGAATAACGTTCTTCAATCCTTTGCTGAATTTCAGGCTTAAGATCATTTGAACGTTCGGTTTAGTACGCACGTACTTCGATATACTGTTACGTCACTTTTTCGATGGTAAAGCAAAAAAAGTACAGTTCCACTTAAAATATTATTACTGTTATCTCCAAAAATGTAGTGATAGGATGACCTTCATTGAAGCAAACTAATTTGCTCTCTGAAACGAAATAATTTTCTCTCCAAGCCTTTCTCTCGTGACAGTACAAACAAAAGAATTATTCACTGTGGTGGGAGACGCTGCGCAGGAATGAAAGACAATGACGATTATTCCAAACGGTTCCAACGATGAAAACACTCATCGATACGTTCCCTTCGACTCTTTTATCGTATATCGAACGTTACAATAAGACTGGTAACAAATGTAATTTAATTCTTCAACAATTCCCAATCAATTGTCAATGAATTCAGTACGCCATAGAACGAAAAAATCGAGTCTTCGAACGTTCTATCGTCGACAGATTATCGATGTTTCCCGTGGACGTTCATGGATTGGATATACTCCTGTATCCATTGTCCGCAGAATGTCCAATATGGATATGTATGAGATATATACGCATGTGTAACGCATAATTACATACGTTCACGTAATTATTGAAATTCTGGCATGGGTCTACGTAAATACTACCCGAGTTACCAGGCGTGTCCATTTATTCATGGACACGAAGATATCTCGTTGTCGATATTCCTAAAAATTCATCTCGACTGAATATTCATGCCTATGAGAGCTGGCTAATGTCAAAGTTCAGAAAGTTCTCGTACGTCTGAATCGTATCTAGAATATTCCGCTATACGAGCGTTGGAAAGAATGGGAATGCCATTCATTTTGCCAATACGTACGTTGGGGTTGTTAGTTTATTCTTCTCATGCCTCTACTATCTCTTCATTGGCGTTTTTTAAGGTGATCTACATCTCTCACGCGAAAAAGGCGTCTCTTGTTTGGTAGCAAGACAGTTTTCCTCTCTTTTTAACATTATCAGACTCATAAAGGTCTAACATCTTCAGTCCATATCGTTCATCCTAGCTTTACCTTAAATCGTTTCTATTGATTAAACGAAGCAGAATCTGGTGCGATAGGAACTGAACATTCCAGTTCTTCGACTTTCATTTATCACTGAGGTAGAAAACACGTTAGGGATTTGTCCCCTGGTAATCGCGGACTAATGGTTCTGAAATTTCTGCCTTTCATGTATGTTTTTCTAATCGTACATGAAGGATTATAACTTTTCTCGAAATGCTCACGATAAAAATCAAGCGTTAGGTGAGCCAGGATCCGAACCTGAGTCTTCGCATTTCTCGTACGATGTCTAAACCACTGAGTTACCCAATCCACAACGATTTCGACGTTCTCCTAGGCATTCTTACAACTTCAACATTGCGCGAGTCGCGTTCCTACACTCGGCCATTTTGAAAGAATCAGTCATCTTAAACTGACACACACATATCAATCTTTATACATTTTTACGTCTTTACGTTTCTACATGTCCTTACCTCTTAAAACGTCTTCTCTCCTTTAAATGTCCTCGCTTCTTTAAACGTCTTCACTTCTTTAAACGTTTATACTTCTTCAAAGGCCTCGTTTGTTCGCTTAGTTCGTCCACTACGAACCTCCAAATACATTGTCGTATCTCTAATTATTGTATACAATTATCTACACTTTTATATCTGTTGACTCGTCGCAGCTTCTCGATTGAACGGCTCGTCGTATGTTTCAATATTGTAAGGATCAGATCGTGTTTCCATATTAGAGTAAGGATGTGAGGTTATGTAGGTTATTACTAAAGCACTGTCTGGTTCACTACCTTTAATTCCACATCTTTGTATGCGATACAGGCGTGGACTACGATAAAACATGTGTTTTGGAAGCGAAGTATATGTTTCGATGTTAGAAGTGAAGTGTACGATTCCAGAATTAAAAGCACAGTGGTGCGATTAGAGGAAGCGAATAGAAAAAACGTTATGCTTCGTATATGATGTCGGAGGGGACGCGTGGATCCCCACTCGAACGCGTTATAGTCCAAGTGAAGATAGCGAGGAATTTTGGCTTTCATGTTTCGTCCCAGCTCACTTGTGCGAAAGTTTGGTATGCCAGGGTCACAAGAGTCGCATAAACGTTATTGGTAATGAGAGAAAGTGCTGCGGCGCTATGCAACTGGCGATACGAACCGAGCTAATCTTCCGTCGCATAGCGAAGTTGGTTGAACGCCTCAACAATATTGGATACTGTAGAGTAGATGCGATGTGAATATTTTGCAACTGGGAAAAAGACTAGCAGTTTCTCATTGTCGTGGTAAATAGTGGTTGAACGAAAATCGTTGTTTTCTCCTTCCACAAGCAGGTCGATTCGCGACTCGTTTTTGCAAGGAAGTATCGAGTCTACGTCAATACGCATTATTGCGAAAGCGAGAAGCGACGTAGCGCACTTCGTCGAGTTTTACGCGTTTTCCTGCTATCGAGGCCGCGAAGTGAACTTCGATGGCAATTCTTGTCAGTTGGCCATCGTAACGATGATAAAATCGCCTTCCTCTTGCGATGGACCTAAGGGAATTGCATTAGGGCGGAACATCGATGACCTGTCTGCTACAACGAAGGAGCTGTTAAAGAGAAGGTAACGTCTTTGGATTGGAAGGAGGCGCGATGGATTTTGACGAGAAGTTCCGATACTAGGTTATCGACGATGTTGACATAACCTAATATTTTAACGTGCGCTAACATCCTCTTTCAAAGTAGCGAATAAGAAGCGATATGTACAACTGATGATTAACGCGATCAAATTCATTTAAGAATGTTGAAAGTTAAACAAGAGGGCAAACGATTTGCAGTGTGGACTTTTCAAACAAGAGATTGAAACAGGATTAAGCTTGATGTCGATGCAAGGTCTTCTCGCGAGCTTCAATGGAAATTAATAAATAATTGTGGATAGGTGATTCGTCTAGAAAATCGTATCTGGAAACCAAGTAAACTCTAGAGCAAACATCTGCTATAGAAGTCTGCCAGGAAGTCTGAAGCGGAAGCACCCCATAAATTTTCTAGGAATCAATCTCATCACCCACACGCGTATTATTGTAGATTAGATTCCATTCATTTTCTTTTGTTGATTACAGATAGTCGTATCAAAATCCACGCCTTATTACATCACTATCGCATGCCGTATATGTAACTGTATGTAATAATTGAAGACACTATAAAGTATACCTAGAAAAAGGTAAAGTTTGTCGAAAACGACAATATAAGAAAAACCCTAAATATATTCACAATAAAAGTAATTCGCAAAACAATCAGAAACTCGGTTCGTTAAAAATTGTATACAATTCTGTTAGGCAGATCAGAATGTAATGTCGTATTTGCGCATATCAACGTTTGTTTACAAGAAAAAGAAACTTGACTCGAATGGCACATAATTGACTCGTAATTAAAATTCGTTATAAAATTATGTCTTTAACTTCTCGCCCAACCAAAATGTAAACTCACTCGACGTTTTTTACGACGTTATTTTCACCAAACGTAGAAACTACTATAGCACTGCCAAATCTCTCTAGAATCTACTAAAGCGTAAGCTTTCGTGAATTCGTTCCACTTGCAGAACTCCTTAATTGTCTACCGCGATCATCCGACCTCCGGTCTATAAAAATCCACCCTTTGAATATCTCGGGGAAAATGAACTGTTACGCGGTACGTCTTTGGACGCTCTCTATCGCTAATTAAATCTGCCAACAACGGCGCATAAGATCGAGACGAAATTAACGCAAGATACTACGATGGTATAAATTGAAACGCGATATCATCGTTTTTAATTAACAGATCGATAGACACTGTTCTAGTCGAAGTCTCTTTGACCATGCGCTTCGATTTTACGCGATACTTTCGCTTCGTTACGCGCGAGATATAAATTGCCTCCTTTCGAAGAACATAAACCAACGAAACTGTATTGTATAGGAAGAACCGGAGGGAAACGACTCGCCGCAATTATGGTACGTTGAAAGCTCGACGAGGAAACGTTATTCGCGACGAAATGAAAAGGACGAAGTCGACGTAAGAACGGCATTGTTTCTCACTCGCTTTTATTCGCTCTTAGTCACTCACCTGCAGCTATAGGCAGTTACCTTTAAATTTCATTACGGTCGACAGCCACGTCGAATTCGTCTTTACGAGAATATCCAGGCTAACGATAAAAACGCAGAACGTGCCACCTAGGTTTTATCGCTCCGTTTCTTACGCTGCGGGTATACAATATTAAAGCGGCAACACGTTTCCTCGGAATATCAAAATGAACCTGCGTCTTTATATCGATTGTGCTGCCATCTTCGACAGGTTTTCGCTTTACGTCCCGAAGTGTTTACATTTTGGGCATTTTATCTCGTCTATGCTGCGTCGAATTATCCAACATTTCATATTCCAACGCTCGCTGTTGCCAGACCTGTAATTAACACTAAAACCGGCTATGACCGGCTATATCAATTGTTCATAAGATTTTGTCTTGAAATTTTATTTAATATTTTATAATAATGTTATGACTTTTTCTAAATTCATGTATT
>JAITYT010000186.1:295429-306886 GCA_025433975.1 Liostenogaster flavolineata
TTTGGGCTACGACGAGTAGCAGTGAATTATGTGCATTTTAAAAATTTCTCCGTGTCTACAATGAGAAATTAAATCTTTTTAAAATTGTTTCATGTGTAATTTAATTGTTTATTTTGTTTGGAAGCACTTTCTCATGTATTTCGTAAATCTTGGATGTAGTGCGACTTTTTATGCGATCCCTCTCCACCGCATGAAAAAAAATGTCTCTAATATGTTATGAAAAATTATTTGTTGTAAGCATTTATGAAATTGTCTGATTATTGTTTTGTGTGATTTCTTTTTTCCGGTCTCTATCTACCGCATAAAAACAAGTTTTACTGTATTAGTGAAAAAGTTAAAAGATTACGAGTATCGGTTCGTATCCAATCTGACACCAACACTCTTTTGTCTGCAGGCGACTCGCAGGCATTGTGACGCAGTCTTTGTTCATCCAAGCGCCAATAACAAAATACTTTTCCAACCATGCAAACTTGCACTCATACTCTGGTATACACACGTATACCCTTACTTATTTTCCAACATCGCTCTTCGATCAAAGAACGATTAACGCTTTCTTTATATTTTCCTGATGCTTTTCACAGTGAGCCCAATGGGAAAGTGCAGAAGTTGCCCAAAGTCGTTATTTTTAAATGATTTTAGGAAAGTTACGTTCTCTCGATGGCCAAAAGTGTCAGAAGCAGAATTTCCCACGCCTAAAAGGCTTTCTGCTCCGTTTGCACGTCCTCGTCCTCCATTCGCCGGAAAAATTTCCGGGCGTTCCATTCCGGATGTCGTTTAGACGCATGCTCGTATACGTAGGAAAGGAGTTATCCAAGAACTAGTGCCGAAATAGTCCGCGTAACCGTAAATGTTTAGGATCGATCCTACGTGTGCACCGACCATGCATTCTGAAATTTTCGGAACGATCCAGATTCCAAGAATTCCTACCTACCGTCTTCGTGTACCACCGAAGCGTCTTGAAAGTTTACGCAAATTTTCATATTTAGGAGAGACCGTTAACTCTTCCGTTACGGAAAAGCACGGAGAAAATGTTGAACGAGAAACTTTACAAACGAATCGAGTCGCTTTTCTCCTTCAAATATGTTTAATACCTTACATGAGTTTATTTTGCACGAATTGTTACTGAGAAATGACGTATCATAGTCCTTGGACGTGTTACGAGAACTTTGAAAGTATGCCTTACCAGCAAGATGCTCCAGGCGTTTGGAAAGTATGTGTCACTAGCGCTTCGATTTCATCCTTCGAATTTGTTCGTCCATTTTTTCATCATTTTTCCTATTATTAGGTTGTCCGAAAAATTTGTCCCGATTTTTAAGGAAAATTCAAACTCAGCATGTTTAGTTTCGATATATATTTATTGAGTTATAGGGTTAGGTTTATAGGGTTATTATCGACCAGTGTTTTGATCTGATCTTCATCATTGGAAGCCCTACTCGGGCGTTCTTGATCTTCATGGTCGAAATCATCAGCTTTAAGTACAGCAAACTACTTTCGCACAGTTCTTCCAGATGTAGCGCCATAACCATAAACAACTTATGTCTTGTTTGCAGCTTGTGTGGCATTTTTGAATTTCCTTTCGTATTTAAGAACATATCACGCAAAACCGTAGAAAAAAAGCTAAGTATAAAAGCGTAGAAAAATTAATATATTGTGGTCACACTTTTTTCCAAAGATGCCTCAAATATCGTCTTTTAGAATATGCACGCGTGTCATTTGCTATCGATCATTCTGAAATATTCAGACCTGTTCTAATGCCACCTACCGAAAATCGACACGAACTGTCCAGACAATCCAATATTATACAAAATATATATTTCTCTATATTTTGCATGAAAACAATTTTTTAACGACCTTTTACCCGAAATCGTACACGTTGTTGTTATTCCGCTCGATTTTCTCTCGTCGCACGCGATACGCGCAGTTTCCTTCCGAAATTCGTGCAATTTTCCTTCCAAAATTCTTAAGGAATTAAGAAAATCCAGCGTTGCTTATTCGCGACACGCGACTGGAATCTCGTCGCAAGGTGAATTTCCGACGACGCGTCTTCCGCTCTTGATCTGATACTAAGAGCCATATCAATAGTTTCATTTTTTCACGTAAGACCTATTTGCCTAATGAACAGTTTAGAGAATTTTTTGATATTTTGGCAATCCAAGTGTTCAATGTGTTCTCGTCGAACTAAGAAGATACAAATCGATGGTTCATTTCCTCACGCAAGATCCATTTGCTTAACACGTTCACGCTGGCACGGATTTTCAGTGCTGTTCCGTGTGGCGACGCTCGATTTCACTGTCCGCTTCGTGGGGCGGCACGGCATCAGGTTGCACCGTTCGGCACAATATATGCGCGATAATACCCACTAGGCGATTCTTATAGATCTCGACGAGTCAAAACGAAATTTAAAAGCAGTTTTTGTCCATCTCCCTCATTTTTTGAGAAAATCGATTTTCTAATACATCGATATATAATACTTCGGCAATGTCAATTTACATATACTTATAAATGTTAGGTAAAACTGACGGGAATAGCTTTTGCTCAATTTTGGGGTGCTGTGTTTGACTTTTCTCTAAAAGTAGAGGTCATATCATACTTTTTCGCGCAGAACCGTAAAATGGTACAGGAAAATCGTCATAGAACTAATATGCGGGACTTGCCTCGTGACATATAAATAGAAAATGGGGTACTAAGCACATTAAAATTTTTAAATTTCGCGAAAAAATTATTTATCAACTTCTAATGAATACAGGCAATACTATGTCTAGTATGCTTCAAAAAATCACATAAAAAATAATAATTATGTTAAGTTTATAATAAATAATAATTCTAGATTGTTATGTTATTACAGTCGAATGTTTGTTGAAATAAAATAAGGTAAACCGATTTTGTACCATCTAGTTTGTGAAATGTAAGCATGCCACCCCACAGAGCAGACATAGATGACTCACCGGTAGGTCAAGTCGGTATGAACATGTTAATGAACAGATTAGAGGATTTTTCGATATTTTAGCAGTCCAAGTGTTAAAGGTGTTACTTCCTCGGGTAAGATCGATATGTCTAATATCTTATTCGACATTATATTTAAGAAAGCCAGCGCGTCTAAAGTGATCGAAGCAAGAAACCTTATCGCTATCATTTGTCTATTATTTACGTCATGCATTCCGCGTGAGATCCCCGCGACGCAGGCACGAAACGTACCAACGAGCGTGCGAATTCCCCGAATGGAAGCTGCAAAGCGGAGAAATTACTCGTTTGGAGTGGTGGATAGGAGGGAGGCGCTAGATAGAGCGAGTCGATGGTGAAGGAAGTCGACCAGAGCCCCTTCCGCATTTGTTTATTCGACGTGTCGAGCGACGAGGGACTTGTTGGCCGGTTGGGTCAGTGCCAGACTTAGTATTGCTTCATAAATCCTGGCGAAGGAACCCGTGCATCATATCGCATTGTGTCGCAAATAGCGGCGGCCGCGTACCAATAATCGGATGTGTCCAACGACGAGATTTATAACGGTCGCTGTCCTACACTTCGACGCGCGTACTACTGCGAAGAAACGTATTTCGCGTGTTACATCGAGTAACGACACTCGACGATCGTAAACTCAAGATGAGCAGACGGCGCGCTCGAACCCGTTTGCGAGGATTCTCGTCGACTCGAAAAATTAAGTCTTTCTTGCGTCCTGTGACCATATGTATGTGTTCTGAGAATGTCTTGTCGATGAACTCATGAATATGTAAAATGAAAACAACTGGCAGAGTCCAAGAAAATACTTAACAAACGATCATTTTATCAATCCTTTTGGATATCTTGAATATTGAACTAGCATCTTTGAGTGCTATTGGTGATATTAGTGTGTTAGCAGAAATTGCTCTAGCAATTTCAAACGACTATCGTGACAGATCCTTGTCCCCACAAACCCTCCCGTCACAAATGTATTATATAAACTCTTATGTACTCGACGATAACCGGCAGAGTCTAAAAAGAGATTTAAAATATAAACATTTTAATAATTCTATTGGGAAATCTTGAAAGCTGGAATAGCGTCTTGGAGTGACGATCGCGATGGAGTCTTGGGCCCACGAATGTTTGATTTGAACCATCCAATCGGCAAATTGTTAATAACAAGCACCACGGACATTTTCCCGCGTTTTCGAGTCGAAATCGTCGTCTTCGAAATCGGACTTTTGAACCTCACGTATTGCGCTTCATCCCCCTTCACAGACGGCAACCATATACTTGCGAACATTACTCATAGTTCTTCTCGTAGAAGGAGGAATGACGCACACGCAGAATAATCGACAAGTCATGCGATATAGACGCGGCATTCAGCGTGTTAAGGGATGCGTGCTGTTTGGCGGTAAGGAAGGGATCAGGCAGTCGACCTAAGGGCGCGAGTGATCGGAAGAAATCGAAGCGCTCGACATGGTTTAGGGTCAGCCAATGACTCATCGTCGACTTTTCGTTTGCACCGATCAATGCATTGCTTTTGGCAACTTCATTTCCTTACCAGAAATGCATCCTTGTGCTAAATATGCGACTTAGGTAAACCAATTTACCTAACGTCCAAAGATGACCACTTATGAAGTAACTTGAAGATAATAGAAAAATAATTTTAACAATGATGCAGTGGCATAATGTATGGTGGGGGTACTCGAATAATCGTTGCCATCGTGATATTGAAGTCGCCATTTATATCGTCGAACTGCTCGCAATTTTTGAAAGAAATCTATTTCGTTCTGTCGTGAAAAGTTGAAAGGAAAGGGTAGTAGTAAGGAAGGACGAATTGTCGATAGAGCACCGATGTAAATTGCGTCGATTGGATCGCGTCGCCTCGATTCAAACGGTGATATTTCCTTAGTTGCAGCCACATTTGGCGCTTGTTCGATTTTCGAGAAGGGGAAGAACCGCACCGCGATGTCGTTACGTCGCGTCGCAGAGGGACGACCGAAACGGGATTTGTAACGTAATGTGTCCACGGCTCGGATCGAAGCAACGCAAATTGCATCGCTCATTGCCCGTAAATCTTCCGATACAGAATCATATTTCTCCATCTATTCGGTCAGCCTTACGAGATTTCTATTGTTTCGTCAAAAAACCCAAAGTTGGAGTGAGAGAGAGAGGGGGAGGGGGGGACGAGAGTTTAAGTGATGCCTTGAAAGATTTCAAATTCGCTATGATGATCCATCGTATCTTAATAAATATGAAAACAATGAGAAACCTCTTACTATGTTGCAAAATCTTATTATTAAACATTTAATTATAAGCTACGTGTCCTAGAGGAAAGTTCGATACTTGAACAATTCGGAAGCGCGTCTTATTAACACTTTCACCGCCGTGTTGATCGAATATGACCGCAGATTGTTGACTATCAGTTGTTCGATTTTGTTTGAGATTCGTTGGCTGTGGTCCACGACGGTGATCACCAGTGACTGAAATCCCTCGAATGTTTATAATAGTAAAAATTGAACGAACATCGCCACCCTACGAATGTTGAATATTATAGCTAATTAGAGAATGACAATCAGCACGATGAACACTCTATGGATAAGCATGAGATCTCTTCTAACCATGTTTATTATTATTTTGTCCTTTTACGCTTAGAATGTTGAAAATACTTTCCTTGCTCCTCGAGCAAAACATGCGAATTTGGCGTGACGGTCATCTTGTTAAAACAGTTGCTCCGATAATGCTCAAGATGCTATAAAACACTTAGCAAGGGGACGAATATCACTCTGACATCTGTCGAGCTGCGAAAGCCGATCCCATTGAACTTTGCGATCCTGCACAAGAGCTTGGCGAGCACGATAAACCTAAGCGTCGATGTACAATCCCAATGTATTTCATTATGTTGAAATATTCTTCTTTAAAGACTGTATATCCTGTCTGATTATGTATCTAGTTTGTACAGGGTCTTCTAGACGGATTCTTTCAAGAAATAGATCGAAAGATATTTATGTATTTCCATCTCTTCAATACTAGTATAGAACCAGTTCTTATTTGATCAGTGATCAATAAGTGGTCAGTTCTCGTTCAGTCAGTACGCAGTAAGCCACCAGTTATTGTCCGATTGTCCAATCATTTCTTGTCATTAGTACGTAGTAAATAAGCAGAATGAAGTTGGTATGCCAGCAAATGGTCGCCACTCAAACAGCATAATGGTCTCGTTCTTTCCATTAGAAATCCAAAAACTTCGACACTTTGAATAGGTAATGTCGTGACAAAAAACGCGTTAGCAAGAATTCCATTACTTGGTCGCACATTCTCGCGTAATCGACGTGTTCGAGGTATTAATTAATAGCACATCGATGGCATTGCACGTAAAAGTATCCCACCGCATAAAGGGATAGGAGTACGTCGATATCCGAGCTTGCGTATGCGCAGACTACCAAAGAAATTGACCAGTAACCGACTGATATTCGACTGGTCGAAAGTTTCTCGAGCGAGGTCCTTCAGCAGCCTCGACGGAAATTCGCTCGCTAGGGTGCAAATGACGTTTGGCCAACGTTTCGCGGCACACAGGCTGCTGCTGCCTGTTGGCCAGTTTAAGCGTATGCGCGCGCGCGCGAGAATTCACCACTCCGCTTCGTATTCGCGTGTAAGTTTTAATAAATTTCGGCACGGCGGCGGGCCACCGCCGCCGTCCACGAACGAACTTTATTTAAGTCGGCGTCCTCAGTGAACGCCAGCAAATGCAAATTGTCCCGAGGCTGTATGAATTAACCCACTATCCGCCCTCCCTTCCGCCCGGACGAATCGTTTTAAAATGCAAAGGAGAGGTGTTGGACGATGCGCCTACGACTTTGCGCGCGTGCTTCGACAAAGAAATGGCGCAAGAGCATTCGTATCCTCGCGTACGACCTGTCCTAAAAAGTGAGTTGACCTTCTTTCTTGATTAATATTTCGCGAAAGACGCGTAAATGGTACTCGATATATGTCTCGTATTAGATGTTTCTGGATAGGCAGTGAATTTTTCGGCGTTGAGAATGCGAAAGTTGAGTAAATTATTTTTTTATTTTCGATGCACGTGCGTTGGTTTCAGGTCGAGACCTCTCAAGTGTCTACTCATGTAATGTATCCATACATCCATCCATCCGTACACTAATTCATTAATTCACTAATACACTAATACATTCATTCGTCCATATATCAATTCATTCATTCATTCGCCCATCTATTCATTTATTCATCCGTTCATTTATTTGTTGCCTTTGATCTTCGATTATCGATGGGCACAAGATATACAATATTAAAACGCGAACCGTGATTTTCCCCGATAGTAAAACATCTAATAGAGATGAAAACTGGCGTTAAACGTCGATCGAAGATAATAAGTACCACGTGAAAAGAAGAGAAAAATCGCACGAATTTGTGATCGCATCCCTATTACCAGTTCGATACCAACTCGAATTAACAACGAACAATTTTCACGTGACATTGAAATAATCGTTGCCATAGACGCGGGAAACGGCAAATTGTGAAAGGCTTCCGTGACGCCAAAGTTGGGGAAATCCGTTCGTTCCATTCGTATTTCGAGATATTCCACGCGCTGCTTTCTATCAGTTTCATCTTACACCAAGCGTAGAACTTCGCAAATGGATCAAAGTCTGAGGGCGAGACGCTTGCGTGTGTGCGTCAGTGTGAATACGACCGACGGAGACACGAAACGAGAAGGCCGAATAAGAGAAGAAAGAAGAGTGAAAGGGAGGAGATAGGAGGATCCACGATGATGATGCAGAGGGCGTGAAATACCGAAATTCAGTTGGTGATGGTGGCCATGAGGGACGGGGAGAATAGGAGAGAGGGAAAGCGAAAATGAAAATTAAAAGAGGAGAATAGACTTTCCTAAAGTGTCGTTTCTTTCGTTCGTTGGCGCCTCAATCTCTGGCAACTTCTTTTTTTAACATATTAGGGAGACCTCCTGGTCTTCCTAAATAATGGTATACTTCCTAGTAAACCATTATTTTATAGTATAACCTTCAATTTTGTTAAAAAAGAACTGTTACTCAAAATCAGATTGGACAACACTTGCCGATAGACCTGATATCTGCTATATCAGTTGATATCGAAGCGCATCAACTCGTTAGAGTTAATGTAGCTTCTCTCGGGGAGTATCAGCATTTTCTGACGTTCGCATCGGGCGATTTACGACCGCGCGATTCACAGGTGTTGAGTCGTTTTAACTTTGAAAAAAATAACCCTTTTGCTCCTCCCTGTTCGCGGATCTTCGCTGCCGATTGAACCTACCTCTAACTCCCGGTGAGAAGGGAGAATCGACCCTCTTCGTCACGTGTCTCGGCTTTAGCTAAGTCCCGATAGAAGATAAATCGCACCGTTCGACGGGGCCTCAGTCCCATCAAACCGCACTGCCCCAGTTTGAGCTGTCTACACGGGCAGTCACGGTTTTCCCTCCTTGACGAGAGGAGGGTAATGTACTATGTGCATGTTAGCCCACTTCTACACGTTACGGTTAAACAGAGGTTGTAGTACGACACACTTTCTCCCTTTATGTATCACATTTTTTGTACGCAATATTTTTAAGACAATTCCACGTATTCTGATCTATGCCCATAATCTACCCCTAATTTTAGCGCCCGCGGCATTGAATGCCGGAGGACGTACCCCTCCTGAGGGACCGACTCGTTAGATCGGCTTGGACTGCTATCGTATATTAGTCCTACGTCGTTTTCCTCTCTTCTTTATGTTATACATCGAGTAGTCGAAAAAGTTTCCGTTGATTACTCACTAGACGACTTTAAATAATCGACGGAAGTTTTATTATTCAAAACCAATCCGTTTATATTATAAAAATATGAAATATTTATTATTATAAAATTGAACGGTTATCTTATTTTCACGTGTATCCTTCGACGTATCTGTAGCAACATCTCACAACGTAGAAACCGTATCGTCCTTGGATTTCCCTTGGCACGAATGGTACGATAGACCAAGATCCATCGATAGTCAAAGAAACTATTAACCAGTTAACTGTGATTGATAACTGTGAGTAATTGTGAGTATACTCTTCATGGAAAAGTGGCAGGATTTTGTGTCATGACGAGTATACACGTCGTAAAAGACACGAGTAAAAAGTAGTGACCATTGGCTGTATAAATTGTAGTTTTTGTGAACAACAAAACATATTCTCAAATTTTAAGATGTTTAGAACATTTTGATACCAGGCTGGAATAAAACAAACAAATAAAAAATATGAAACCCGGCTGAAACAGCGTATCACTTCGCATAATGAATTTATTTATATGCGATGATACCGTTTTTCAGATGTTGGCGTAAAAGGAGCTTTTTTTAGCTAATTTAATTTAAATCTAAAAACTCTAACCTTTATATGTATTTAATTTTTCTTGCGATTTTCCTTTAATATGTATGCAATATACGTTTATGTTAACCAAATATAATAAATAAATAATTTTCCCATCAAAAAGCAATGTTTTATCAACACACGAAATTATTTTTTCCCCATTGTTTTGAAAATCGCAAAAGTTGTTTCACTAAAACCACTGTAACTTCGTCATGAAATGTTTATCTTTTGCTAGCTTATCTTTTGATAAGCTATCTTTTGAAGGTCAGTACTTTCTAAAAAAAGAAAAAATATTAATTTTGTATCTGTGGTGCTATCTGTCTACCAGATCAAAGACTTATCAGCCGACGTGTTCATAGCGAAACTTACTCTGTGATTGACGAGTATACTCGTCATGTCTTGATTTTCACGACGCATATAGGTGCGCGCTTTCGAAAGAGGATGCCACAGCTAACTGACTAAATATTCGCACTTGATGAATATTGTTTTCTGAACAGTTCGATTACTGACTTTTGAAGAGTTCTAGCTCTCACTGCATTAGGTGAAGTTTCCGCCGATTTTCTCACTAAATAATCGGAGAATTTTTTATTGTTCGAAATCGATCATTTGATATTATAAAATATTTATTATCTCAAAATCGAACGGTTACCTTCGTTTTGCGCGAATCCTTCGATATATCCTCCGACGAGTCTCCAGCAGCGTCTCGCAACCAGGAAACCGTCCCGACGTGGAATTCCCCGCGACGCGCATGGAACGATAGACCTGAATTCGTCGATGCGGTCGCCTCCGAGCGAATCTGGAATGCGATAAAATCCAGCGTCTCGTGGGTGATGAACCGCTACGACGACGTACACAAGACCACGGTAAAGAAAGCGAGGCAAGAGATGTCTGTGCGCCTGACAGCGACGAGACGCGTATGAATTTCGAATAGTGGAAGGGTGAAAGGAAACGTTTCGCTTCCTCGTACGAAAAGCGAGACGTTTTGATGTCGGAATTGGAGTGTGTCTCGAAATGGCAAAGAGACGAAAAGAGAGAGAAAGAGAAAGAAAAAGAGAAAGAGATAGAGATAGAGATAGAGAGAGAGAGAGAGAAACCAAGAGTAAGACAAAGACAGAGACAAAGTGATAAAGTGAGAGAGAGAGGTAAGAGTAAGTTCGTACGTATCTGCGTTATTTCAAAGCGTTCACAAACAACAGTAAAACCACTTCGTTGGCAATTCGACGAGGGCCAATTCCGAGCTGCTGCTTGATATTTCCATAAAGGATTGCTCGAATCCTCGTTCGGTTTCTCCGAACACTATACGCCGTGTTTCTTGGTCTGTCGACACGATCGAGAAAGGTGTCGGCAAACAAAACCCAAAATTGGGATCGTTGTCCGTTTTGCTGTTATTGATCTGACAAGAAAGTAATTTCTCTCTCTCCCTCTCTCTCTCGCTCTCTCTCTATGAAATATAACTCAATTTTTTACGCAACATGGAACTCCTAATCTCATCGGGAGGATCTGTGATACGGATAGAGAGGAGTTTCATCGGTTCTAAGACACTTCTTCGAGGTAACTTCTGATCTGTACTCCCCAACGCTTCGAATTTCATTTCCAATCTCGACGATAAAAAATCTGTTATATTTTTTACCAATTTTTTTGAAAAGTTTCTAAACTTGGAAATAAACATTGTTTGCAATTACATAATTTTGATCGAAGTTAGTCTGTAAAAATTCTTTTCCAAACGACAAGACATTACAAGAACAATAAGGAACGTGCACAGTGAGGGTAATTAAAACTCATAGAACTTCGTTGAGTTCATGTGCAATTATGTGCAATTCTCAATCACTGCATTTATTTCAGTATTTTCTCGAGGTAATATCTTTTATTTTAATTCCTTTAAAATTAACGTAAAATTCGTGCGATTTCGATCGAACATGTGTCACGAGAGAAACGATGTTACAAAATTGTTGGTCTTTGTGTCGATCTAATAATTTCAAAAATATCGAAAGACGTTTGGGACGAACGAATAAACTGAATCGTTGATTACTTCATATTTAACAGTGCGATCTCTCTCTCTCTCTCTCTCAAGAAGAATGGTGTGATTTAAGGTAGGAGGTAATATAAAGTAAGATACAGAATTAACCTGTTAACCGGGGAATTTTTTTTTT
>JAITYT010000186.1:406618-417091 GCA_025433975.1 Liostenogaster flavolineata
TTATAAGACGTTATAATACAGCGCTCTATAAGTTAACAAAAGTGTATCGACGTTTCAGATTGACTTAAATTAATGCAGATTTTTCAAACATTTCCAATTCAGCTTACAACTTCTTAAGAATATTTAAAATGAGGTATGAAGCGATGAAACTACCAAAACGCCAACCGTATTACTGATGCAATGTGTATGCCTTCGAATTACATGGAACCTTTATTTACAACGGAGGTATTGATACTCCGCGATGTGCCATCCTGGGTAAATCAATATCCAGCCAATTAAATATTTCTAATACCGCCAATATTTGCTCTTTTAAAGATAACCGAATCACGATACATATGGCATTAATATTTATGACGTTATAATACAGCGCTCTGTAGGTTAACAAAAGTCTACGAACGTTTCAGGTCGACTTAGATTAATGTAGATTTTTCAACTTCTTCGACTTCTTAAGAATATTAAATACCATATTAAATACTATAGAATATTTTTTCTTCTATAACCTTCACTTGTTTACATAATGGAACGAAAATCGAACGATTATCTTTCTCTCTTTCGCGTAATTATGACAATCAAATTACAACGCGTTAATCAAGGGAAGCGTGTCCTCCTCGTTAGAGCATTCAACGCGTTATCTTACAAGTCCGTGAGCCTTCGAGGGTTGCCCTGCGATAATTGGGACTCGACTGTTCTCGCCAGGTCTCTTCGAGGAACCCAAGGAGAGAGTTAGATGGCAAGAACTTCGATAAAGTCGAAGAGATTCCATCATGGCTCGTCCTCCAAAAGGAGATGCGTTCTAATCACGGCCATAATCCTCCGAGTTAACACCAAGGAACGGAACGATGACGAGTGGACGAGTGGATGAAGCGACGGAATAAGCAGGGAGAGGACAATGGATCTTTTCGATGAACAAACAGCTCTGTTTGCAAAGGCGCTTCGCAGCGATACAAGGAAGGGTAAGGCGATACCAAGCTGCGGGCCTGGGGTGGACAATAAGAGAGCCAGTGAGAAAGGAAGACGAAAAGAAGAAAGAAAGATAGAAACGGTCTCCAAAGAGATGGGAACAGCCTCGGTTTCGACCAGTGTTGGTTGGATCTCACTCTGTCTATGGACTGAAAGAACCTTTCTCGTGGACATTTTTTCATGGGAAATCAAGGAAAGCACCGTCCTTGATTCGCCGTAAAATGTATTTAACTTTAGAATTTTCGACGAATTTTCGACCAGGTTTCCCTGTTTGCTCTTACTATTAGTAAGACCTGAAAGAAACGTCATATTGTTCCGTCGAATTTAAAGAAATAATTTTATAATATATTTCTATTCTGAGTCAAGAATGTAATCATCCTCACTATCAATGTTTTTTTTAATATAACTTACGCAACTATGGCGTACGCAATTAACCGATTAGAATTAAACAGATATTGATATATGCAAATACAAAGAAATAATTAATTATATCAAAATAGAAGAAAATAAAATAGATAATTTTGTAATATGTTTTAATTTTTTTTCAATGATGTAATCACCCTAATAATATAACACCGTTCTTGTATTTTACACTAAGTGTCCCAAAAGGTACTATCTATCCGAAAAACTAATTTGAACACAGCAGTGCCATTATATCGTAAATAAAAAACTTAATTCGATATTTCTTCAATAGAAATCACTTATCTTAAATCAAACAGAAATTACTTATCACCTCTTTTAATACCAAACAATTTTTGTAAAAAGAACTTTTGAATAAGTCCACCGTTTATGATTTGAAATTACTTCGAAATTGAAATTTTAATAGAAGTTTTCTAACGTACTTTTATCTGATAAACGATCGCTTCGATCGCAATATCCTAAAACCCGTAAAAAAATTCAACCACTGCTTCGATGTATCATTTATTTTCTTTCTTATTTAGCGAATTTTGACATATCGACGTCGTTAACATTAATAACGGTCGCCGTAGAAATAACTTTACGAATGATTTCCTCGCGCCGTGCCGAGACGATCGACAAAGTTGATTTTATTCCCTGACGTATTTCGATATGCCTTCTTTATTCACCTTCTTCGAGCATTCGCGATTCCGTTATTCAACTCGAGGATTACGAATAAGTCCATCGCAACGCATTATGGTATCTACGCAGAACATCTCGAAATGAAACAACCAAGTTATAATCTTTAACGTTGTATTACGAGTTAGACGAGTATCTCGGTCCCCACTGTTTGCAGAATCGAACGGATATCCCCTTGGTACAAGTATTTGCTTTCTCAGATTTCTCGGAAAGTTTCCTCGGAGAAGACCTCGGCCACATTCTTCATCTCGTTTCTTTCTTTAATTTCACGCTGGATTCTTCGATTGACCCGCCGCAAGACACTGGTGAAACACTCGAGGAATGGACGCAAGTATCTCTTCGTTTCCTTCGTTCGTGGCTGGCTCGTTACTGTTATTGAACAAATCACGAGTTCATCGTAAATACGTAATGTATTTAAGGATATATACGCCATATATACGCCGTATATCGTTCTCTCCTTTATACCGAGAATTCTGTCCAATCTGTGGAACGATATCGCACAAGTGGTAAGGGAGAAAAAAATATTCCGCATTTATCCTCAATTTCTGTCATCCAAAAGGACTTGACCTTCCGTATGTGGATATCGATGAACAATCGGAAGTCGATGTCAGGGAGCATCCTTTTTGGAAATTTCTCAATTTCGGTAGGACGGAGTGGAAAAAAGTCAATTTATTATAGAAATAATGCGTGTTGATCAATTTTATATTTTCTTTGTTATTCGCGCTGACGATCTTCATCCAAAAAAATATAATGCCATCTATTTGTGAAAACAGAAATTACTTTCACACCAACCCAATAGGCAGACAATCTGTATGAAATCTGTTTGTACGATTTTTGTATCCTCGTGTAAATAGAGTTTCTATCGACGTTTTTATCGACAGACCAGGATGGGGAAATGTGCTTTATAAAAAGCTTAAAGGCCCCTAGCAACAGGGAAGGTACAAATAAGTAGGCAATTGGTATACAGTCTGCATCTACAATTTTCGTGTCCTCGCTAAAAAATCGTCCTGATCCTCCTTTCGTCGACAAAGCTAGAACATCGACAGACTAGAACAGAAGGAGACGAGAATGGATAAAACTTTCAGAAGCTACGAAATTCACGAGCGTTCGATGAACGCTTCCTCGAGGTAAAGCGAATTTCTGGACCAGGTAGAGGGAGGGGCATGGGCGGAGAACGATCGGATATAAAGCGTCGAAGAGAGACAAGAGTTGGTCGTTATTGTCGGCAGCCAATTCGCACGAACGTGAAACGTTCGAGAGGTGAAACGCGCTGAAGCACCAAAGCAGGAATAATCACGCGCGTTGCAACCGTAACTACGTACATTTGTGCCGGGTAATACGGTTGCGTCCGTTGGTCGCGCGCGGCAGTAAGCGCTCTCTCGCTAGTCGCTCGACTGCATGATTTATCATTCGGGAAATTGACAATTAGCTCCGACGGTCAATATGGGCGTCGAGCGTGGGCAAGAAGCACGCGGTTAGCTCGAATCCACGAGCAATTTAATAAACACGCGTCGTCATCGACGCGGAATCGGACAGACGACGACGATTCGTTGACCACTTCCTGTGAAAGAAGATGACCTTGACAAAAGAAAGAGAAGGATTCGTCGTCTTCCTACGAACGAAGAGAACAACTATTCGGGTTCCTGTTACTATGAACGTAGAGGGTAACTGTTCGTTGTTATCTTCCTTGATTGAGAAAAGGAACGATTTATTGTCTTCTTTCTTGAAGGAAGAAAAGCAACGGTTTATTGCCCTCTTCCAATGAACGAAGAAGGGAAATGATTCGTTGCATTCTTCCTACAAACGAAGAGGACTACTATTCCTCTTCCTATCATTCCTATTCATTGTCCTATTCCTATGGACGAAGAGAACAATTATTCGTTGTCCTATTTTTATAAAAGTAGAGGACAACTCTTTGTTGTCTTCTACCTTGATCGAGGAATAGGAACGATTCGTTGCCCTCTTTCTACCAACGAAGAGGACTTCGTCCTGTTCCTGTGTAGAAAGAGGACAACTATTCGTTATCTTTTTCCTTAAATGAAAAAGGGGAAGGTGCAAAATCAGGAAAATATTCCATCGCGTTGCATGGATTCTATCATTGCATTGATAGAGTGGAAACCGCGGGAAGGAGAGGGACGAAAGAGAAAGGGATTCGGAGAGGATTCACTCGATTTTCGGTCGTACGGCGCCATACGAATTGACCGACCGGCCACGACGATTATTCCTTTGTGGAAATCCCGCGGTCGTTCGAGAGAAAAAGTCAACGAAGAGACGATGGAGAGCTCGTTACCGCTGGAATTCCGAATTCCATTTCATTTCCACGCCGAGTGACAGTTTTTACGTCCGTAGGAAAAAGATAAAAAGGGAGAAGTTCGCTCGTTTCTCTCTGCGATCTTGCGGCGATGCGTTCGTTTACGATTTAATTTAACGATTGCGTTTTCTATTTCGCACTCCGGAATCGAATCCCTAGTTCATAACGAATCGATCCTAGAATACGTCTGAGCCTCGTTTTTATTCGATTCGACGGAAGAAGATGTTCTTCTCGATAACACTGTTTATTTCGAAAGGGAAAATCATCTCAATTTGGCATTTTCGTGCGAAAATAAATAAGTCACGATGGAAGAGTCGCTTAATAATTACCATTTGTACTAATGCGAGCACAGCTTATTATAGTGGAGAAGATACTTTATTTTTGTAGAGTTTCATATCGTCGATAAGGAGATTCCATGACGATTCGTTAAATTTATTAAACAATTTACTTAATAAAATAGTATTTATTTAATTAAATTAATTTGCGATAGGGGAAACTCACTCTTACTTCGTTTCAATCATCGTGTCTAACGCTGACGACGCAGGAAATAACGCTTCGACGATCAGTTTAGCCAATTGGCGCAGCCACAACAGCGGATACATCTTATTCGGCAAAGCCGATCAACGTGTCCAATCGTAAACCAACGGAACCGCGGTACATATTGAAGGAAACCATCCTGGAACGGTACAGATCGATCGCAAAGCCGATTGGCTCTGCATGGATTTCGAACGACCTACCGCGGGGAAGGGGTACGTTTGGTCAAGCGTTTCACTCCTGAATCGCTTGAAACGGTCTGCAGAGACAGCACGAGCATTTTGACAAAAATTAAAGTACAATACCGATAAGTTTAGCTCTTTAGGGCACACCGATTGCGTGTCGGGGCCACTGTGACCGTGAATTAGCGATTGATTCTACGACATTGACGAATAAATAGCAGCGAACTAGCCTTTCGAGGGACTCGATGATGCATTAGTACGGTTCGGTGACTTTCGAGAGAGCCAAGCACACTCTCTAAAACTAGAATGAAGCTCTAGAACCTTTTATGAAATTGATAACCGATAATTCCAACTTCCACTCGACATGTATGCTCAGCAAGCATCTGCTGATCCAATCGTCGACGCATGGTCGCTCGAACCAGCTAGTTTCTCGCTGATTAGTGCGAAAAGTGCAAGCAGAAAGTCAATGGTGCACGACAAGAACGTGGGAGAAGAGACAACTAGATCCTTCAGAGCTAGAATGAGACTGCCTAATCTGTTAAGAAATTAATAACCGATAATTCTAACTTCCACTCGACGTATATACTCATCAGGTATCCACTGATTCAGTCATCGACGCATGGTCGCTCAGTTTACTAGTTTCTCGCTGATTGGTGCGACGAGTGGAAGCGGAAGGTCGATGGAAAAAAGTCGGTCGCCATCGAGCAAAACGGACCAAGTTGGAAACGACGGCGAAAGTAGAGGTAAGGGCTGATTCTGCTTGGTCGTTCGGTCGGATAGTGTACGATAAGAGCGTGAGGAGGAGGAAAAGCAGAGGAAATCGAAGAGAGAGAGAGAGTACGTCTTCTCCTCCTGCGACAATTACCGGCTGTTATCGCGGCATAAACAACGGGTTTACGGTTCGAGCTAGGCGAACAATACCATATTCGAGCTTTAATGGTGATGTACATCACGGTATCGCAGCCATTAGCGAAGCCCCTCCTCCCTCCACGCGTGCTTCGAGTGGATGTTAAATATTCGCAGCAATTACTTCAAATTGCTTTGAACGTTTCTGCATTGTGCTCCTTTCCTGGAACAGCGGTGAGCCGACGACGACGACGACGAACGGATGGACAGAAGGAGGAGGAAGAGGCTAGTGGCCAGGTGGAATGCATCAAACGCGTTCGTGTTGGTATTTACGTACGTGTGCATACGAGCCCAACTCCTACGAGGAGAACCATATCCCTCACTACCCAGAGGAAGTGTTGGGTAGTGAAGCTGCTGGGAGCTGGAAAGAGGGCAAACCAGGGAGTGGGTCTAGATGGAAAGTGTCGACTCAATTATTACGCTTACATTCTATTATCGTGGACCTCCTCTTCCTCCTCTTCCTCCTTCTCTGTCTCCTTCTGCTCCAACTCTTTCTTTTCTAGCTCTTCCAGGCCCTGCTCTTCCTCCTCCCCTCCAATTTCTCCAGCTCCACAGCTCCCGCTGATCCTACTTTTCCTACTCTTCCTCCAGCTCCTCCAGGTCCTGCCAGCAACCGAGTCGGGCCTAAATGTTGACTTCCAACAACGGGCGCACAGGTCGCTGCCCTGTTCCAAAGTTAAACTCGACCTTCGCCATTACGAGTCGAGCGAAACTGTTTATGGCGTTTAGCGGCAGATGCTGCACTCGTAACAGCTTGCAAATGAAAACGATCTTGCCACTCGTTCATTCGTTCCTCAGTTGGTTCGTTCGTTGCGGCACGCGCGCAAAGCGAGGATAGAAAGCGCGTTACGCTCTTCCAGGCTCCTCGACCATGCGCTGGTCCTTTCGTCCCCTCCCCTTTTTGAATTTGATTTCGTCATTTTGCATCTTCCAAGACTCGAACCTTGGGAGATCACGAGTTCTAGAAATTGGTCGAAATATTCTGTTACATTTTCCTGAGTCGTACTTCACTTATTGACGCGTATTGGAAACTTCCAGAAAATTATTGTTCTTTCATAAAAATCAAAGATGTCAAGTTCTGCTGTATTTGCATTCATTTTCTCCAACGATTTTCTCGACAATATTCTCTATCGATAGTATTAAAAAATAATGAAATGCATCGATGTCGGTTAATTATATTAGGTTGGAGCATAGGAAATGCCAGATTTTCTTTACATGTGAACATTTGTCTCCCTGTTTTTGTTATGCTTTTGTATTTGGCATGACCTCCTTTATAGTCGTACTGTCCATTGCCAGAGTCATATTTCAACAAAGATTTTCTCAAAAGTGTTCCATTTTGTTATTTGTTTTGAATTTCGTAAGGATATAAATTCAACCGATATTCGTGTAATTTTTTTATATGAGTATAAACTTTAGAAACATTTAGAACAGTTTCTACAGGCTAAACAATATGAAAATGAAGACTAAAGATCAGAATTTCTTTAATACAGTCATCTATGCATTAAAATCTCGTTGATAAAAGTGTATTAAAGCAAATTGAGCATATTTTGATTAAATTCCGCTCCAAGTTATTGAGTATTAAATTAATAAGTCAAACATACCACTGGAGCGAATAATGATTGATTGAGAGAAATCGTGAGAAATTTACGAAAGCGTTTCTTTTCAATTTCTATCATTCAATTACAGAGCGACTGTCTTACAACGATGCGTTATAACGAACGTTCGCTTGGATCGATTCTTAGCTTGTGAACAACTCCGTAAGATCGAAAGAAAAAATCGCAAATGCAACCAACAAGATATTTTACATAGTCGCCATCGCGGACTACGAATTGATTTGTAGAAACGATTTCTTACGAAATCATTTCTTCCACCAATACCTTCGCGAAGAATATACGAGTCGCCATTTGAGGCAACGTACGAAAGATATTAATAATTAAATTGATAAACGTTTAAAGATAGAGACTTTTGTTGATTGAGAAACATCATGAAAATTTTACAAGAGTAATTCTTTTCAAAACAAATTTTCAATTCACTCAAAGTGATCTATGCCAACGAAAAAAAGATGTTCTCGGATCGATTCTCAGCTAGAGAACAATTTCGTACGGACGGAAAAGCAAAAACTCACAGATGCAACCAATGAAATATTTTACATAGTCGCCATTGCGGACTACGAGTTGATTTGTAGAAGCAATTTCGAGATTTCCTTCTTATGAAATCGTTTCTTCCGCCATTGCCTTCGTAAAGAATTTACAAGTCGTCGTTCGAGGCAACGTACGAAGAGATGCGATACTTGTCCGAGCCACGGCTTGCCGTTGCAATAGCGAATTTCCGTAGCACGGATGCGACTTTATCGAGAAGGGACACTTCATAAATATCTATTCGGTTTAAAGGATAGCCTCCGTTTTATGAACATCCTCGTTGCATCGTACGATTTTTCAACGGAAGAAGAATAAAACCACGTTCAAACACTCAATAAATGAACGAAGGGAATTGCCTATCGAGTGACTCGTTTTATTTTAGACGACCTTCATTTTTAAAATTCCTTCGATTATTTACCAGAAGGCAAAAAGAAATATTTTTAGTTTTAAATTTAAGGGAATTTCTTTATTTGTTATTAAATTACGATACTTCGTGAAGAAACGCTGATCAAGAGTTTAAAAATAATGATTTCGATTGCAGGCACTGGTTAAATCTTCGTTGTTCGCATGATAATCGGATGGAAATTAATAATGACGTTACTTTCTGATCTCCCTCGATGCATTAGAGGAACAGGAAAGTAATGTCGTATTTGCGCATAAAAATATTTTTTTAATGCCAATAAATTGATTGCATATACCGAAGATCATTGATTTAAAGTAATTACAATATTGACTCGAAATAAAACTATTATAAAATTATTTGTCTTGATTTGATGCTAATATTTATTTAAGTTTATCGCACACAATGTACCAATGATTATCGATCGTAATCGAATCACCGACTATTATATCAATTAATCATATTATTATTTACATATACACTTAATAATGTACATATGTATACATTTATATGTATAATTAATTATACTATTTTTATATTATCGTTGACTAATATATGAATTAATTGTATCTAATAAATCAAACGACGCGTGAATGGCATGTCTTCGCCGTATTCCATCCGTGTAGATACCAATCGACTCGGTCGGCGAATGAACATACTAGCGAAATCCAATGTACGACGGACAAATGGAACAACGACTTTGACAAGTATCGTCTAAATCGACGAACCGAAGCGAAAGAACGATTTATTTTCCAGCTAAAAGGCTCGAGGGCAAAGAAGAGGTTGATCTACGTACATTCGTTCTGTTTCGTCATAAACGTAGGAGAACTGAACGAAGTACGAAATCTTGGCGTAGCGCCGAACGCTCTCGTCGCTGCCGAATGCATTACGAACCAAACAAAAGGTAGGGGAGCGTGGAAAGAGAGAAAGGAAGGAGAGAGAGAGCGAAAGAGGAAAATGAATCGGCAAAGGGATGCGACGGCGAGAGCATACGGCCGAGATAGTAAAGATGGCGGCAGTAGAAAAGGTGGGAGAAGGGCAAGGCAGCAATAAAAACTTCCTAGAATGTTTAATGATGCCACTGAAGCTCGGCATTCGTTTAATTCGTTCGAAACTTCGGTTAAGTATTTAATTAGTTAACTTTACATACTGCGAAACCAGGCGCAAACACTTAACGGGCAAATTACAAGTGGAGAGTAAAGGGCTGCCGGAGAGGAGAGCTGTAAGTAAGGATATCGAGAGAGAACCATTCCATAACTTTCCATCGTACATTGGTGAGGCATTGTTAATATTCCCAATATTTAAAAAATAAGAAATTTGCAACCCATACTTTTACGTTCGGTTCTAAACGTATCGTGGTTCGTCGGAAACTACGATATAAGGACAGCCCTAAATATATCCACGATTGGGAAGGAATAGAGAAATAAAAACCGTCTAAACTTTATTACAAACATTTGTTGTACAGGTCTGCCCAGAAGACTGAAACGAAAGTACCTTATACTTAGATCTCCTTAGGTATCAATCCCTAGCAGCCACATCGGCATATTATTGTACATTCAACTTCACCACCCATCCTCGTACTTTATTATACTGATTTCTAAGGAATATTCGCGATGATTTCCTCCAATAATGCAGTTGCTTACTTTACTGTTACTTTTCAAGGCCATTTCTTCAATGGAAGAAACGTCCACGTATTACTACGAACAATCCACTAAATCGACTTACCAAATGTTCACAATTGGACAAAAATTGTAAGGACATGAGAATGAATAAAAACTAAATGAAAAACGAGTGAAATTCATCCCAATAGTACGTATCCCAAAAAAGTAACACATCGGCTGATAAGTTTCCGGTCTGACATACAAATGACACCACAAGTACAAAATTAATATTTTTTTAGAACGTACTAACCTTCAAAAGATAGCTGTAAAAATTTCATGACGATCT